>JAKUCV010005986.1:2122-42091 GCA_028386065.3 Turnera subulata
TGGTTTGGTTCACTAAATGTCTGACTTATTGAACCATAATTAGTGCCATGTGATGTGTAATCCCACCAAGAGTTAGTGGAGACATAATTAGCTAAAAGCTAATCATGTTGGCCAAAGGTGTTGGCCACTTTGTCCCTTGCTTTTGTGAGTGGGATTAGACTAAGCATAATCTGATTATGCCTTGGGTCTTCATCACTTTGAGTCTGAAATTTTCAGAGCATTGAGAGCTTGAGAGAGTCTTGAGTGTTCTTGAGTTTTCAGACCACACACCTTCTTTGAGAAAGAAGAAAATACCACAAACTCTAGCTTCCGAAAACCTGCTGCTAGCACATCAGTTCGGGGGTGCTCGGGTTGGTAATCGTGTGACGATTCCAACTAGTTATCACGGTTCGTGTGGATACCGTAGAAGAGCAGGATATTCTTCCGGCTCTAGCTGATTCGGTTCTTCAGTTAGGTGAAAGATCCTAACCGTTTCAGGTATGTTTGTTTTTGTTGTTCGGTTTAGTTGCTTCGCTTGGATCCTCCAAGGTTTCCGGGTCTTTCCGCTGCACTTGATTGTCAAGTCTGCATGCCCGGATACTTACAAAATTTTGCATTTATAGAATTCAGATTTTTAATATCTTGAAGTATTGCATAGGATTTTTCATTTGTTTTGATGGGATTGTGTGGGATGACGATTGCATTAAATTTTTTAGTGATGGAATGAGGGATTGGGTATAGAAGAATGTGTTGGTTTGGTTTTTTGTCCATCAACTTATGAAACATATCATTGTATAATTGGTGAATTGACATAGGGACCAAATCATGATACATAACAAATTATTGTACAAAATTACTAATTTAATAAAGTCCAAAATGAGGGGACAAAATAAGGGGGGAGATAACCTCTAATGTGTTATTCTTTATTATCCACAACTAAATAGAAGATCATTTCTAAGACCTTGATAAGATTTTAGTTGATTACTATAATTTAGATATAGTTTTGGCTTACTTCTTATTTTAGGTTGGGTTTCAATATTTGTTGTTTTTATTTCCATATTGAATCCTGAACATATTTTTGGATAGGGAAGGAAAAAAATCTTCATACTATTATTTTTGAATACCCAGTAAGCATGTACCAGGTTCCTCCCTCTCCTGCAATGGAGCCTTTCAAATAAATTGTCACCATTGGACATACCTATTGGCTATATTTTTAAGCACAAAATATATCATTCTTGAAGAAAAAACTTCTTAATTGCATAATTTCCTTGTAGATCTGATTTACTGTGGTTTACTTACCAGTAAGAATATTTTTCTAACTCATTAATGATAATTTATTATACATTACTAACAATTAGTGAGTCATTTGGGGTGTGAGTTTTAGTTTCAAAATTCATATTTTTCTTTTGTTTCCTTACCAGTAAGAATGTATACATTAAATAAGGATATCCCACAAATCGTGGAATTTCACTTGCCTTGACTAATCAAATTTTTATGCTTTAAATCGGAGCCATCAAATGGAAGACTAACTTAATAAGTTCCACCATTATACTTGTTGCGGGAGAGGAGCGAAATTTAGTAGTTATAATACATTTTCTCATGTGCTAATATTGAATTTGTGGGTATTCCCTTAAATATCAACCCATCTTTGTATTTTGAATTTTTAAAGTTTGACTACATAAACTGTCTGTCACTCATTTCATGTTCCCTTATTCTTAGTATCATTACAATGCAAAAGGAAAATGTGTTTTCCTCAAAAAATGTCAACGCTTCAACTTCAGCCCCAGCTCCGGTATCCTGTTGTGTCTTCTTAATTTTGGTGTCTGATTAGATAAAAAATATTTGGGTCTGAAACTTGAAATAGTTCGTCTTCATTCATTTTTTACCATTTGCTAAACTCAATTTTTTCCTACTTCATTGCAGATAATTTTTCTAAGAGTGAACCTTCAATGCTGTGAAGAATGTCCAACAAGAGCGGAAAAAAAGTTACAGAAATTACACGGTTTGTCTTCTCCTCATCTGCCCATGTCGTTCTTTAAACTATTCTTGGTTTGGCAATTTCTAATCGTTTCCTAGCTATTGCTCTCTTCTTTAATTGCTAGGTGTACTTGCTGTGTCTATGGATACACTTCATGATTTGGTACTACTGTCTGGGACTCTAGACCCACAAGTGGTTGTAAAGAAATTTGCAAAATGGGGCAAAAGGGCTGTGCTTTTGTCCCCAGTAGAGGACCCGACCCATGTCAATACTCACACGAAACATAAAGAAGACCCAGATAGTTGCTATGAATATTGCCGGTCTGAGTCTGATTGCAATTGTGATTCTTGCTCTAATTCTGGAGAAGATCATGACAGTGGATGTGAGTTAGGCATTCTTAAAAAGAATGTTACTTCCAATGGCCAAAATCCTGATATCTCGAAGAAGGCTATACCAGAAGCAATCCCAGTTAATAATAGTACCAGAAAAGTCGAGAAGAAGGGATGCCACTTCTGGGGTTTGTTCAATAGAAAAAAGAAGGAACCCAAATCACAAGAACCCGAATCATCTGGTGTCGGTTCAGCTTCTGGGTCCGACACATTACGAGCTACAGATATTAAAGGATTTCGTCCAATCAGGCCTGGGCCTGTATATGGAGCCCCAAATCCTGAGCCTTTATACGGTGGCGGGAGGGCCCAATATCCACTGTTCTGGGCCATGCCGCCACAGTATGGAAGACCCATGATGCATGGAATGCTGCCTCCGCCACCAGGCCCACCACCGTACTCCTCCTACCATCCGGCAATTTATCCACCAGGACCACCACCATATTCCTGCCATCCAGCAATTTATCCACCAGGATCATCGTGGTTCCCGCCGCCTCTGCCACCGCCTTATGGTCCGGTTAACACGAGGCCTCCACTATCATCCGGGTTTACTCCAATTGTCCGCTATACAGGATACCGAGATAACTATTCTTGATTTGTAAATGAATGAATGCCTTGGTGGCCGTAATTTGGTTGGGTCTTTTTGTGTTTATGAACAAATTAGTGAGTTGCCAATTTTGGTAAATCAAATTAAAAACACATTAGAGTCCTCATCACGAGTAAAGTTTCTTCATAAATTTTGTTTTGTTTTTTTTTTCTTTTTTTGTGTATGTATAGAACAGTTAGAACTTATTAAAGAAAAAGAAAAAAATAAACTAGAACTGGCAGTTTCTCATTGGTTGTCTACAGGAAATAACTGGACAAGGGTTTTAGAAATTTAGTCTAGTAGTCCAATTTTTTTTCCTACTAAAAGGACGAACATACAAAAAACCCATTCTCCACATCCATCCTTTTCTCTCTTAACCCCAAAGAAAAACATCACTGCAGAATTACAAATAGCTATCGCCCGCCATTTTCTATCTGGTTCGCTATGGATACCGACGCAGACCCATCAACAAAACTTGCAATCACATCCTCAAGGTTTTCTCTTTGTTTCCTAACTAACCGGTTACTTAGTTTACGGTTTTGTCGCTTTGATTGTGCTTCATCTCTTCAATTCTGCTACGCATTTCTCATTGCATCCACTCTTTTCCTTTTCCCTGCAAAAGATTTCGATATGGGCTGGTATTTGGCCGACCCTTTTTCGAAGATGACTTTGTATGACTGTGGAGAAAGTGTGGCGAAGTAGAGAGAAGACAATCTGTTGAACCCTTAACTTTACTAACTTTTAGCTTCAGGGTTCGACGATGGTTTGCTCTTTTTTACTTGTAAATCTTTTGCTTGGATAGTTACATTATTGTATAAACATTTGGGGGTCGTCCTATTTACAGATTACCAGCTGCCCTGGCTTGATTTTAACGGCCAAAGGAAGTTTCTAACATTTATGGCCCGTATTTATTTGCAGGCATAGATGCTCCGCATGCCACAAGCAATTTAAGAGGAAAATACATCTCGTTGAGCATATGAAGAGCTCATACCACTCAACTCATCAGCCTAAGTGTGGGGTGTGCCAGAAGCACTGCAAATCTTTTGAATCTTTGAGGGAACATCTTTCTGGTAGAACGCTTATTTTTAATCTCCAACTGCGATTGCACCCTAATAACATGCCCCCTTTTTTAACTGTATCCTTTAGGTCCATTGTCGAAAGAAGATTGTTCAAGGATTTTCTCTGACAGAGGTTGTGGTCTTTGCTTAAAAGTTTATGATAATCCCATTTCGCTGAGTAAGCATACAGAAATATGTTGTCTGTCTGCACCGGTTTCCTATGTAAGTTGATTGGCTATATTCTAAGCATTCCATGTAGAACTGAGAAACTTGTAACCCCAATGGTGCTTTTATTTTTGTTTTCTGAATGATTAGTTACCCAAAATTTATGCCTCTGATTGGTTGCAGCTGTTAATATTTCAAACTTCTGGTTCCCTGCAGGCAGAAAAGATATCACTCTGCAGAGAATTGCTGACCGGTACAAAATCAGTTGAGGGGTACACTGGCAAAGCCTCTGATGCGATTGCTATTGATTGTGTAACAGTTGGTTGTGGCGGTGATCAATTACTTGCTATTTGTGCTCGGGTGTGCCTTGTGGATGAGCAGGAGAATATCGTTTTCCATGCATATGTACAACCTGCCCTTTCTGTCACTGACTATAGGTAGTGCTAAATTTTGCTTCTTTTCTAAGGAATGATAAAAGGAAGAATAGTCATATCTTGGTAATGTTCCCTCCCTCTTAATTCATATCTGTGTGTGTGTTTTCAGATATCATGTAACTGGATTAACAGCAGAGAATCTAAGAGATGCTATGCCAAAATCTGAGGTGCTGATTAAAATTAAAGAAATTTTGTATAATGGTGGAAAAACCAAGTTTCTAGTGGGTCATGGCTTGGAGCGTGATTTACGTTCCTTGAATATGGACTATCCTGCTCAATTTTCAAGGTACATTAATTTCCTCTGAGGCCTATATTTAGTCAATTCAATGTAGCTGGTCCATGTCATTCCATGCCATAGGAA
Organism: Turnera subulata; assembly: GCA_028386065.3. Lineage (NCBI taxonomy): Eukaryota > Viridiplantae > Streptophyta > Magnoliopsida > Malpighiales > Passifloraceae > Turnera > Turnera subulata. Next base: position 7,070 of record JAKUCV010005986.1, read on the forward strand.
CTGCAATATTAGTGGAACCTTGTGTTCTTTCAATATATTATTGGATTGGGACTAAAACATGCAGTGCCAATCAAATTAATCCACTTCCATGTGTAAGAATCCTAAGTATCTCTAGTCTGTGCCACTTTTTGGGGGATGATAATTGGGCAGCCGCCAATTTCATTTGTCTTGAAAATGAAAATCACACTTTTACTTCTATGGATTTGCTTACCTCTGGACTCTGTTTGAGCTCCAGAGTTGCAGTGATTTTCTTTAGCTGTCTTTTCCTCTCTTTTTTTTTCAAATATTACAAATGTAACTCAGCTACACGGACGATGAATATAACAGATTGACCTATTGTGGTCCTCCATCTCCTTTCCCGTTGTTAGTCATCTATAGGATTGGCTCTATGTGTATCTTCTTTCCTGCCAATCTTGTATTGGCTTTAAAAGTGAAATCATTTTTTCATGCAGTCCAAGACTAAGCCAAGTGGCTCTGTCCTCAATTCTTTAGGTTTTCTAGACATTGAAAATAAGGGGTGGATGTTGCCTCTTTCAGTAAAGTTCCATTCTAGTTATAGATTTAAGTCCTGGAGATACTGAATTTTTTAATAAAAGGTAATTGTCAGAAACTTGCACTTCAGCCATTTATGAGTTTCAATAATGTAAACATGTTGAGAGTTCGAACCCCACCGACCGTCCCTCTTGGTGGGTAATCTGTAAATACCACTGTAAGCGCCCGTTGGGCCCGGTGGTTTGCCCTGGCCCTGGACTGGGGGAGCCTCCCCTCAACCTAAACTTTTTTTAACCAAAAAAAAATTGAAAATTTTGATTTGAAGAACTTAACCTCTTTTCCTTGCGAACGAATTTGATTTTTCTTTGTGCAGGGATATCTCAAAATATCGGCCATTGAAGAAAACTAATCTGGTGTCCCACTCGCTCAAGTACCTCACAAAGACTTATCTGGGGCAAGTTCTTCTAAGTTGATTTCCCATGGGTTTTCTTTATATCATTTTTTATGTATGTTAGTTTTTCTGCGTAACCTATATTCTTCCTAACCTAGAAGTTGAAGGAGTCTCTGAGGGTCTAGTGTAAAATGAAAGTAACAGCGTTTGCAGATACATTGATCTGATCTAAAAGTCTTTTCAGATCTTTATTGTGTTATGTTCACCAAAGGTACTATATGCTAGTCAAATTTACAAGCTTTTGTTCCACAGTTATGACATACAGACAGGGTTTCTGGATCCGTATGAAGATTGTGTTGCCATGATGAGGCTCTACAAGAGGATGCGTTCCCAAGACCATCAACAAATTAGAATCCAGAACACCAGTAGCGGTCTTGAGTCCCGGACACTCGAGGAACTTGAGAACATGACCCCGGATGAGCTCTACCACATTTCAGAACCAGACTACAGATGTTGGTGCCTGGATTCAGCAAATACAGGATAATGGCTGACGCAAATTCTCATCACCTGTCGCAAAATATTCGATACCATATGTGCTGCAAGTGAATACACTAGTCCTAAGTTTGAATATGAGTAGCCCTCCAGAGAAGCTTGTCTCTTTTTCTTTTTCCACATCTGAAGCAATAGCAGCAGGAGTTTGAAAATTCAATCTATTTCTGCTTATAGAGGAAGGGAAAGTACACTCTGGCATAATTGTGATAGGAGACGTGATATGGGAGAGTTTGAAATTTCGACAGAGCACAGCGTAAATTGTTGTTTACTGCACCATGTTGAATCTTTCCTACCATTCTAGAAATGTTATTACAATTTACAAGTGAAGTAATCCCTAGAAATTATGTCCTAAATCTTAAAAAGAATCCAATTTTGGATTAATTCCAGTTAACTGTCCATTTCGGTGAAAAGGGAAACAAATTCCTTGGAGGCGGAGGCGGAGGCGGGGATATACATAGACAAGCAAAATCACGTTTTTTATTCAAATCTGGCCAAAGAAGCCCACAAAATGACTAAAGAAAGCGAAACCAGAGACTTATTCAAGAAAACGGTCAAATAAACCAGCGTAACCTATACTAAAATAAATCTTCCTAGATACCCGCTCCCCAAGCTCGACTTCCACTCTCCTTCTCTTTTAGTCAAATCCAGAGCCCAAAAACAGAGAAAAAAACTCACTCAGGAAAAAGGAAAAAAAAAAAAAAAGGCAAGCAAACACACAAAACCCCCCAAACCCCTCTCCATGAATTTACCTCTATAGATCTCCCTCTCCCAGGAACAACTCGAGGAATAACTAAGGAAGGGACAAAACGGAATCCGACATGGCCGTGGCGTCCGTACAGCCGAGTCAGCTGTGGGACTCGGTCCTGGAACTCACCAAGTCGGCTCAGCACCACAACAGCGACCCGCTCCTGTGGGCGCTCCAGCTCAGCTCCGCCCTCTCCTCCGCCGGGGTCTTCGTCCCGTCGCCGGACCTCGCGCGCCTCCTCGTCTCCCACATCTGCTTCGACAACCACGTCCCGATCACGTGGAAGCTCCTGGAGAAGGCCCTCGCCCTCAAAATCGCGCCTCCTCTACTCGTCCTCGCTCTCCTCTCCACCAGGTGACCGCCCCGTTTGCGTATGCCACACGTTAAACTTACTCCGACTCGGTTCGGTTTGTTTGTTACTCGTTAGTTAAATAACTAACTAACTAACTGTTCCGCCTGCAGAGTCGTCCCCAACCGGAACGCGCAGCCGGCAGCTTACCGGCTCTATATGGAGCTAGTCAAACGGCACGCCTTTTCGTTATCGTCGCAGATTAACTCTCCAAATTATCACCAGTGAGTTTTTTAAAAAAAAAAAGTTTTCTGCTCGATTTGATTACTTGTCTTGATTTTTTCTACGATCACCGTTATTGGGACTAATTACAGGATTATGAAATCGGTGGATGAAGCTCTTAATCTTTCCCGTGTGTTTGGGGTTGAGGCGTCCGAGCCTGGGGCGGTGCTGGTTAAACTCCTGTTTGCATTGGTTTGGCAGTTGGTGGATGCTTCCCTGGAGGACGAAGGATTGCTGGAGGAGAAGTCCCCGTGGCTGTCCAGCGCAGAGGACATGGATATTGACGGTTTTGAAAGCTTTAGTGAAAAGAGGAACGAGCAGCAGCTTGATGGGCTGCGGAAAGTGAACACTGTAATGGCTGTTGAGCTGATTGGGGAGTTCCTCCGGAACAAAGTTACTTCAAAGATACTTTTTTTGGCTCGGCAAAACATGTGAGAGTTTCTAATCTTATTGTGTTTGTAATTCATTTGGTTGTATTTTTGATTTGAAGATGGAAAGAAGCACTGGAAATTCGTTGATTAGTTTGGTGTGCGGACTAAAGAATGAATGGCTAGGGCGAGGGGTTGTTATTTGTTGGAGTCTTCATCGAATAGAAATGTATTAGTTTATTTTGTTTTGAATCGTTTCAGGCCTTCACAATGGGGAGGTTTCATCCATCATATGCAGCTGCTTGTATCTCGTTCAGCTGCTTTAAGGAGTTCAAAAGATATAACTCCAGACGCCCTTTTGCAGTTGGTGTCCCGCCTACAAAGATTTCTGTCTCGGGAGTACAAACCAACACCGCGAGAAGAGTTTCATCCTGTCATGTCTTATGTATCACGGATATTGGCTGTTGATCAATCGCACGGGACTAGTCGCTCTGCAATTTGGCTTCCTATTGATCTCTTCCTAGAAGATGCCATGGATGGATCGCAAGTCCTGGCATCAAGTGCGATTGAAACTCTTACTGGTATTAGTCTATTTCTAAGTTTTGGTCCTTATGTCATTGAGTTGAGTGGATTATCACGCTCTCTTAAAAGCACCATTATTTAAACAGAGTTGATGTTGCAGGTTTGGTGAAGGCTCTACAGGCAGTTAATAGTACCTCATGGCATGATACTTTTCTCGGTCTGTGGGTTGCAGCTTTAAGGCTTGTTCAGAGGGTACGGTATTAATTTCTTCAGTTATTCTGGTAACACTTGAGGATTGAAATCTGAAAATCAGCAAACTGTAAATCTCCTATGCTGCTTCATCTTGTAGATTAGAAAGTCTGTCATAGTTTATAGTGAGAGTAGCTATTTGACTTGTAGAATGAAGAAATAAAAGCCTTGGGATTTCAGTATCGCTATCATGCCAAATTGACGTGGGAACAAATATTTGAAGGCAAAGGAAAGAAGAAAGATGAGAAGGAAGGACACAAATAAGGTAAAAGGGGAAGGAAAGGGGAGAAATGAGAACAATTGCAAGAGCACTCTTAGCTCTTTGTGCTCTAATATTGGCAGAAATTCAAGGATTGAATGGGGAAATCGATAAATTGAGACTTTTTACTTCTGAGAAGGGAATAAAGTCAAATCTCACTAAAATTTTCTATCTTGGTCAAAGGCATGTGGAGTGATTGATGGGATCACTAATAGATGTGCCAAGGATATTGCTGCACTTCGTGCAAAAAGATTCTGATTCCCAGTTGTATTGGTGGATAGAAAGAAACAATCATATGCAATCAGTACCGAGGAAGCATTTGATGGATGTTTTGTTTTACATGTCTACGTTCAGATATTTTTGTCGATCTCTTCCATTTTTGTTTGTCTTTTCCCCTGAGCATTGGTTTGTGGTTTTTCAGGAAAGAGATCCTTGTGAGGGCCCAGTACCTCGTCTGGATACCTGTTTGAGCATGTTATTCTCTATCACAACTCTTGCAGTTGCTGATCTTATTGAAGAGGAGGAAGGGGAAATGATTGGTGAAGTTGGATGGAGCCCCACCAACCAGAAGATTGATGGACAAGGGCCTGGAAAACGTCGCAATGATCTAATTACTTGCTTACAGCAATTGGGCGATTACAAGGGCTTGTTGACTCCACCCCCAACTGTTAGTTCTGCTGCCAATCAAGCTGCTGCAAAAGCGTTGATGTTTATCTCAGGAGTCACTACTACTAATGGCAATTATGAAAGCATTAACATGAATGATATGCCAGGTAACACTTGTAAGGGATGTCGGTCTCTATCCTTGCAGTAGTTTTACAGTAGATTACTGTTGTGAAGCAGCAAGGTAGCTTTGTTGATGCCAGCCACATGGTTGCCTTCGTACATTAGCGGTGTTGCATAGTAGTGCAGTAAGCGGCGTTTGTCTGGTTTTCAAATTCTTCTTCTGAAATTCCATTCACTGCATCTTGACTGCATTAAAGATTATACGAGAGTGAATAGCTTTTATGGTCCTCTTTACCACTTTTTTTTTTCCCCCTCTCCTGAATTAAACAATCTGGTAGCTCATTGTCTGCTGCAATTGTTAGTCATTTTACTCAAGTCAGAGGGTGTTAGACGCTCTGACTTTTGTTTTATTGGAATCTAGTTTTGCATTGTCTTGTGAACATGCGGATACTTCTTCTGCACTTCTCTGGTTTTTACTTCTACTGCTAAGTCTCATGTTTGCCTTTAGTCTAACCATTTGTAAACGGACTCTTCAACCGTTTTTTTTTTTCTTTTCTTGGCAGCTGGAAACATGAGGCATCTTATTGTTGAGGCTTGTATAGCCAGAAATTTATTGGACACATCTGCATATGTGTGGCCAGGCTATGTGAATACTCGGCCCAACCAAGTACCGCGTGGCGGCCCTGGCCAAGTAACTGCCTGGTCATCTTTGATGAAGGGGGCACCTCTAACCCCTGCATTAGTAAACACTTTGGTTGCAACTCCAGCTTCCAGGTCTGCTAACTTCTCACATTTTTGGTTAAATATTACAATATGTCCTTTCTCAAATTTTATTGTTCTTGGTGTTTCTTCGGCCTGCCAATGTATCGCCTTGTATAAAATTTATGGGTCTCTCCATCAAATAGTTCAGGTTTCTATTGATTAGTGCACAGATAATATTCTCATTCTTAATGTACTTGTACACATGCGCGAAAAGTTTTATACCATGTTTGGTTGTGTTAATATTGTAAGATGATTAATAATGGCCATCTATTTATCAGTAGCATACCCCCATTGATTCCTCTGTCCTGTTTTTCAGTTAAACGTTCTTTTTCCTGATCAGAGGTTTATCAGCTACTTTGTTTGTAAAATTTACCTAGTGTTATTGTATGCAACTGAAATTGAGCTTGTCAATTTGATGAAAGCTTACCGGAGCTTGAGAAAGTGTATGAGATTGCAATCAATGGTTCTGATGATGAGAAGATATCTGCTGCGACCATTCTTTGTGGGGCATCTCTTGTTCGTGGTTGGAATGTGCAGGTGATCTTTGTGTTCGCCTCATTTATTTACCTTTTTCTGTCCCTTAATTCCTGTTGAAGTATTTGGAAACTTATCTTGTTTGCAGGAACATACAATTCTTTTCATCATTCAATTACTGTCTCCGCCAGTTCCTGCAGATTACTCTGGGAGCGAGTGCCACCTGATCAACTGTGCTCCGCTTTTGTATGTTCTTCTTGACGGAGTATCATCTGTGGATTGCGTTCAGATTTTATCGCTTCATGGTTTGGTAGGTTCAATTTTGTTTCTTTACTTTCGGGCCAACTAGTGTATGTCTGTGCCGACAACAGAGCGGAGAATTATAAATTTTTATTTGAGTCATTTGCTAGGATTTCTGAGTTGGTGACATAAGAGGCTGTGCAGTTTGAAAACTGAGTAATTGTGGCCTAACTTGGATATGCGATCTAAATCGAAGCATGTGTACACATGCATGTACAAATGAAAAATAATGCATTCAGAAAATGATAAGAGTGGACAAAACTGTAATTGTGCATGCAGAATATGTATTCTGTTGGGAGTTGATTTATTTTGAAAATTTTCTGCCAGGTTCCGCTACTTGCCAGTGTCTTGATGCCCATCTGTGAAGTCTTTGGGTCCAGTGTGCCTAAGGTCTCATGGACTCTTGCAACTGGAGAGGAAATCTCTTGCCATTCAGTGTTCTCCATTGCATTTACACTTCTGCTAAGATTATGGAGATTTGATCATCCTCCCATAGAACATGTGATGGGAGACATACCACCAGTGGGCTCAATTTTGAGCCCTGAATTCCTCTTATTGGTACGGAACTCCCAGTTAGCATCTTTTGGAGCTTTGCCAAGAGATCGTTTCAAACGTATGAGATTCTCAAAAAATTTACGATTTTCAGTAGATCCCATCTTTATGGATTCTTTTCCAAAGTTGAAGCAATGGTACCGTGAGCATCTGGACTGTATCTCTTGTGCCTTTTCTGGTCTTGTCAAGGGGACACTTGTTCACCAGATTGTTGATGCACTCCTTAGTATGATGTTCAGAAGGATTAACAGAGGTTCTCAATCTCTGTCTTCCGCAACTTCTGGGAGTAGCAATTCATCAGGTCCTGGAGGGCCTGGAGCTGAGGATGCTTATGGTAGGCTCAAACTTCCGGCTTGGGATATTCTAGAAGCAACACCGTTTGTTGTTGATGCTGCTCTGACAGCCTGTGCCCACGGAAGACTCTCTCCCCGAGAATTGGCTACAGGTTTTGGCAATTTACTACCCTCAAATTGATTCAGATCCTATATAGATTAAAACCAGGTTATCTGGGATAATTAGCGCTTTTCTTTGGGAAGGGAAGGGATTGGTATGAAAAGTCTGCATTTCTTTGACAATTCAGCATCCTTACGATATTAATTTTCTTCCTTATTGTTACATTCTTCTGACTTAAAAGACATTCTGGTTTTTTGTACTTGAGAAAATTTTCACCTGAATCGGCTATATAGTGCCAAATTCTGTCCTTATGCATGACGAGATCATAGCACCATATATATTTTATTTTACCTTTTTTTCGATGCTAATATTTTACTTTAGCTTACAAGATGCTCATATAAGTTCATAAATTCCCTCCAAAATTATCAAACTCTTGAAGCTTAGTAGGTTTATCTTTATATGTGATGACCATCTTATGATCTTCTCATTCTTGTATTAGAGAGTGCTACTTGCTAGAGACTCCTAATAACCTTGTCAGTTGGCTTGGCGTTTTGCTCATATCTGATAATTCAGACGTGTGCAGGGTGATTTGTGAAAAAATAAGAGCACAAAATGTCGGTTGATTTTGCACTAAACAATGACAGCTTAAATTGCTGGCTGATTTTGCCCTAAACTACTTGCATACAATTAGATTTTATTTTTCACGAGAGATGTTACTTATTTATTAGATGGTTACTCTATACACTTGCACTAATCTGTTTGAGCTTGTACTTCTTTATCACAGGGCTTAAGGATCTTGCTGATTTTCTACCAGCATCTTTGGCCACCATTTTAAGCTACTTTTCAGCTGAAGTTACTAGGGGTATATGGAAGCCAGCTTCAATGAATGGAAGTGATTGGCCAAGCCCAGCCGCAAATTTGTCGTCTGTTGAGCAGCAGATTAAAAAACTATTAGCTGCCACGGGTGTTGATGTCCCAAGCCTTCCTGTAGGTAATTCTTTGGTCCCATGGATGTCTTTATCATGCACTGGGGAGGGAGGGGAAAGAGTAAGCACTTTCTTTAAATGCGTAATTGACGTTAGACATGTGCTGTGAGAGGAGGGATGCATGGAGAGCGCATAAGTTGACTACTGTCACCAACTGCATATTCAAGATCCGGTCTGGTGATGGTCAAGTGTAGATAGCTTACCTTTAATGTGAACATCTTCCTAGAACTGGGAATAGAGCATCGGCTGGATGCAGAGAGTGTGGCGCCAATAGGGTTACATGTGCACATCCGCAACATGAATTGATAATTATACTAATGGATTATAAATTGAGATTTTTCATCCATTTTCTATATTGAGAGATCTTATTGTTATGGAGCTGGAAGAGTAAGTAGTTAATCATTCTGTTAGACAAAAGTTGAACTATGCAATTTCAATGAAGATGGAAAAATTTTCACCAGCATGAGGACTCTACTCTTCTTTATTTTGCAGGGGGGAATTCTCCAGCAACACTTCCTTTGCCGTTAGCTGCTCTTGTGAGCCTTACAATTACCTATAAGCTTGATAGAGCGTGCGAACGCTCCCTCACCCTTATTGGTCCAGCCTTGAATGCCCTCGCTGCCGGTTGTCCCTGGCCATGTATGCCTGTCATAGCATCGCTATGGTCCCAAAAGGTTAAGCGTTGGAGTGATTTTCTTGTGTTCTCTGCTTCCCGCACTGTCTTCCACCATAGTAGTGATGCTGTGGTTCAGTTACTAAAGAGCTGCTTCATGTCTGTTCTTGGTTTGGACCCTCTTCACATTACCAGCGATGGTGGCGTGGGTGATCTCCTGGGTCATGGGATTGGCTCCCACTTGTCTGGCGGGGTCTCTCCTGTTGCCCCTGGATTTTTCTATTTACGGGTACACCGCTCTGTCAGAGATGTAATGTTCATGACTGAAGAAATTCTCTCTCTTCTAATGGTATCTGTCAAAAGTATCGCAAGTAGTTCAATACCAAGAGAGACGAAGGAGAAATTGAAGAAAACCAAGCACGGAATAAGATATGGGCAAGTGTCCCTCGCTGCAGCAATGACACGTGTCAAGAACGCATCTACACTCGGTGCTTCTTTAGTTTGGATATCTGGGGGATTAACTTTGGTTCAAGTTTTGATCAAAGAAACATTACCCTCTTGGTTTATATCCGCACATGGATCAGAACAGGAAGGTGGGGAATGCGGTGGAATGCTTACCATGCTGAGAGGTTATGCACTTGCATACCTTGCAGTGCTTTGTGGCACATTTGCATGGGGCGTGGACTCTGCCTCATCTGCATCAAAACGGCGGCCAAAAATCATATGCGACCATTTGGAATTTCTAGCAAGTGTACTAGAGGGCAAAATAACTCTCGGGTGTGATTGGGCCACTACACGAGCGTATGTGACGGCTTTTTTGAGCTTGATGGTGGTCTGCACTCCAACATGGGTGCTTGAGGTTGATGTGGATGTTCTAAAGAGGCTGAGCAAGGGATTGAGGCCATGGGACCAGGTGGAGCTGGGATTTTCCTTGCTGGGACTTGGCGGAGCTGGTACAATGGGAGCTGCCGCCGAACTACTTATTGAGAATGAATGCTCGAAGACTTGAATTCACATTCATATTCGTTTTTGTAACCTTTTTCTTTGACGCACCCAGTTGGTGGGGGTAGAAGGGAAACTGACATCCCTCTTTAGAAGTAATTCTTTGTAAGGGTCATAGCTCGACACTGTACATTTCAATCTAGGCCATGTTAGGATGTGAATAAAATAAGGGGATTTTCACTTTGATATATCTCGTGTTCCCCACTTTAAACGCCCTTAACGTTTAAATTAACCAACTGGAGGAATCCACTGTCCTGTATTTCAGAAATTACCAAGCATTCTGTTGGCGTCTTCTTTGTCCCGATGTGTTCAATGATCATTTTTCTACAGGTTATTCATAATAAATAAATCAAACAAAATTCTGCAGAGTCACTTCATTCACTGGAAATTAGCAAAACTGAATCTTTCAGATGAGACGTCAGTGCGCACAAAAAAAAGATTTCGGGCAACACTACGATATTCTCGACCAATGATGAAATTCTTTCGACAAAAAATCAACCATGTGATTCTCTCCATAAGAGTTAGGAGAGTTACTAAAAGTCAGTTGAACTAAAAAATGCTGCTGATTTCTCAGGGTGCGTGAGTTAACAACTCGCATTTTTTTTTTTTGTTGATAATAACAACTCGCATTTGAAGCTATAGTATTAGTGGGTACAAATTTCTCACCAATTGGAGAAATAAGGGGATAATTGCACCGGAAGTCCTATAACATTTTTCGAAAATTCATTTGAGTCCTAAAATCGAAAAACGACTCATTCAAGTCCTACAACATTTAAAAAGAACACCAATTGAGTCTCCGTCCATGATTCTGTTAAATTTTCTGTTATTTTTAAGAACTTTTAGTCCCTATAAGTATATGTAATATTATTTTAGTCCCTATACTTTTGTAAAATTTTAATTTTGATCCTTTATAAAATAACAAAAAAATAAAAAAGGAGCGACTCGAAACACTAAATGCATATATCTCTATGTATATTAGCCTTTAGGATACAAAGTGAAGTAGTAAGGTGGAAATACTAAATCTTAAAATCTTAAATTCTAAATCCTAAATACAAAAATTAAAAATACTAAATTCTAAAATTCTCAATTTTATATCCTAAATCTTTAAATTTTAAATTTTAAAAATTTTAAACCCTAAACCAAAAATCCAAAAATCCTAAATCCTACATTCTAAACTCTAAACATTATATCCTTAGTCTTCTATCCTAACCCTAAAAAATTATAAGACCTTGAACTCTAAACTCTAAAATATTAAACCACTGAACCGTAAATCTTAAACCTTCAACTCTAAACTGTAACTCCTAAATTCTAATCTCCAAACCTAATACTCTAAAATCCTAAATTCTAAACCCTAAAATTTTGAAATACTAAACCCTAAACTCTTAACTTAAAAGTCTTAAACCCCTAATCATAAAAACCGAAAATCTTAAATCCTACACCCTAATATCCTAAATCCTAAACCCTAAATCATAAATTCTAGACCCTAAATCCTAAAACTTTAAATTTATTTTTATTTTAGCATTTTGGACTAAAATCATGTATCTTAAAATCTTAATCATAAATCTTAAACTCTAAACTATAGAAATTTAAAATACTAACTCCTAAATTCTCAAGCCAAAAACCTAAAACTTATAACCCTAAAAACTTAAAACCTTAAACCCTAAACTCTAATATTGTAATTCCTAAATCTAAAATCTTAAATGCTAAACCCTAATATTTATGAATTGTAGTCCAAAATTTATGATTAAGATTTTAAGATTTAGACTTTTAACCTAAAATGCTAAAATAAAAATAAATTTAAAATTTTAATGTTTAGGATTTAGGATTTAGGGTGTAGGGTTTAAGATTTTTTATGATTAGGGGTTTAAGACTTTTGGTATAAGAATTTAAGGTTTAGGGTTTAGTATTTTAAAATTTTGGGATTTAAAGTTTAGAATTTTAGGTTATTAGGATTTAAGTTTTAGAATTTAGGATTTAACTTTTTTAGGATTTAGAATTTAGAGGTTTATGATATGAAGTTAAGGGTTTTAGGGTTTAGAGTTTGAGGTTTTAGAGTATAAGATTTAATATTTTAAGGTTAAGGGTTTAGAATTTAGGATTTAGTGTTTTAATATTTTTAAATTTAGAGTTTAAGATTTTTGGTTTTTAGGGTTTAAGATATAAGAATGAGGGTTTAAGATTTTTCGGAGATTAGAATTTAGGCTTTAGGTTTTAGAGTTTAGGATTTTAGGATGTATGATTTAGTCTTTAAGGTTTTTAAGACTTAAAATTTAGAGATTTATGATATAAAGTTGAGAATTTCTAAATTTGGTGTTTTTGGTTTTGGGATTTAGGGTTTAGAATTTAGGATTTTAGGATTTAGTATGTTTGGCTTACTACTTCATTTTTTATCCTAAATTTATAATCATAAAATCTAATATATGTAATAATATGTATTTAGTGTTTCGAGTCACTCATTTCTTATTTTTTTATTTTTTTATAAAGGATTAAAATGAAAATTTTAGAAAAGTATGGGGACTAAAATAATATTATATATACTTATAAGGACTAAAAATTCTTAAAGATAACAGAAAATTTAACGGAATCATGGATGGAGACTCAATTGGTGTTCTTTTTAAATGTTATAGGACTTGAATGAGTCGTTTTTCGATTTTAGGACTCAAATGAGTTTTCGAAAAATGTTGTAGGACCTCCAGTGCAATTATCCCGAGAAATAAGCCATCATTAATTAACAGTAACAGTCCGTGGGGCAACCAATTGCAAATATGGAAAAGTCTGCGGAGAAAAATGTCAAAACTAGAAATTGATGGTGTCAAAAGTGAAAATATGGGAAATACAAGGGACAGAGAGCAAAATCACAAATAATATTGTCTTCTTTCCCAGTCCTTTTTTATTGCTCGGTGTTGCGATGCTTTTGTCAGACTTCTTCGTCTCTGCTGGTGGTATAGAAATGGAAACCAGGGTGTTCATCTTATCGTGCGCACCTCCTTTGCCATTCCTTCCTGCACGGGCTAACCTGCGCACCTCTCATCTTAAAACCAAACACCCCACTGGTGCAGGTCCCTCTCTTGTTTCCAACTGTTAAGAAAAGTGTGAAAATATGTTGATTAACTTGAGTTCATTCAGAAAGGTTTTCTTCTTTGTTTATCTTCTAAATTTTGTGGGTTTTCTTTCTGTGAGCAGTTCTGAGAAGATGCAAAACCAAAGAAGAAGAGCCCCTTCTAGAAGGAATGCCAAAGGAGTTCTATGATGACGTATGTTAACAAGTCTTTGTTTCTATGTCTCTAAGTTTCCTTTTGCTGCTCTCTCTTGTTATATCTTGGTTAATAATGATGGAATAGCAATGTAATAATATGATTTTGGCTGGTTTTTGTTCTGATAATTGAAATATACGCAGCAAAGAGTTGGGTAGGTACTAACTCCTGTAATGAGTTGTCCGCCTGGTTGACATATTGTTAGTGAAAAATAGTTGCAGTGCTGGTGTAAAACTGTCATATGAGGTTGTTCCAAGTTGAGGTTGCGTTTAGCTCTTTGAAACACCTGCACTTGATGGTTTGTGTTCTCACTTGTGTGAGCTTCCATGGGTTTTTCCGACTCTCCGTAGCTTGAAAGAAAATACAAAGATTGCCTGGCAAAAACAGGACCTTGTACCTTTGGCTTGTACGTTAAAGGAGGAAGCTTCATATACTTTGACGTAGCCGCTCTTTTGGGTATACATCAGTTGTCAAGTTTTTGATAACTGAGTTTCTGTCTGTAGTATTTTTCTGTCTCTCCTTTTGTCTTCCTTCCCTAATTTTATGAAATAACTGGAATAGTCTAATACATAATTTATCTCAATGTCTGTGTACGAAAATGAAGAGATCAGTTTTTGGATGATATACATAGTTCCCTGTGCGTAATATACTTTCCTAGCGATTCCACTTTAAAGCTGGAATTGGCAATTATACTGGATAGGAATGGCAAGCTGAACAAAGGAAAAAGACCAAGGAGTTGGAGCGACTACGACGATTGGAAGACGAAGAGGAGGAAAGGAAGATCGACGAATATCGTGAACTCGGCTCGCGGTTGAAGGATTATCCACAAGAAGATCTCATTAAAGCAAGAAAACTGGTTTCGAGCTTTATCAGAGCTGAGGAAGAAATAGAAGAGGTAATTCAGTGTGAACAACCTTTATATGCCACAGCAGATAACTAGACTTTTTTTTTTTCTAAGCTTAAGTGATCATGCCTCCAGTTGCTACATGTCTGTGACAAAGTGTTTCTGCAGTTTAAGTTAAATAAATCCGCCTGCAGCAGGAAGCCCTTTTGGTATGATGAGCCCTGAGATAGTGTTGGTATAGATCAGATAATTTGAGGCATGTGATTCAGAGAAGACATGCTGAGATCCTGCAGAATAGACGTGCTATGTTATACATTTTTTTTAATAATTTGGAGTGCCTTTTCCATGCGTGCTGAAATTGACAGGAAATCTTATTGATGTGACAACCTCTTTTGAAAAGTGATGTCTCATTATTTTTGTAATTGGGGAACATTTTATGGCTTGTTATAAACACGCCCCCTTTTCCCTTCAATGTTCTTTTGTTTTAGGCTTGATTAAGAGCTTAAGAGTTATGATAGTAGATGTTGATAATGCTGCACTGCTTAATATTTCTGCAGAAAATTGAGGAAGCTGCTGAAAGAGGAGACCTGAATGAAATTGTTCTAATGGTCATATGGTATCGCCTGGATCTTGCTCGGCGTGATGTATGTGGAACATAGTACCTTGTCACTTTCACCATCGTGTCAATGTGCTTAGCAGTCTGTTTATAAATAGTTAATTATATGAAATATGTGCATATTAATATGGTTTTTGGTCATGACTCTAGGATGAAAAGGATGCTATTCGAAGTCTCGACCTCTTATACAGAAGAATTGAGGTATGAACTTTTTGTTATTAGTGTTCTATCCTAAAGACATTACAAATAGAAATCCTTTACTTTCCCATTCTTCTGAAGGTCGCCAGTTGGATGTGATTATTTCTGCCCTTCCTCTGAAAATCTGTTTTTAATTTGTTGTCACTGCACACCCTTCCATGGCATTGGCTCAGAGTTTTACTTCCGTATGTTTCCAATTGCTTTTATCCATCAATCTTTCTTGATGCTTAAAGAAAATAACACAATTTAGTTACACTGTAGATGGAGATTTTGAAACAAGAAGCTTCACCAGCCATGAGACTGCTCAATGATCTTTTGAATTTGCATGATGGCTTCGATGATGAAGGATGGCAGAAAGAATGTAGAAAACGCATGATTGATACATTTCCACGGGAGGACCCATTTAGCATTCTTGTTCCGGCAGGATTTGACATTGACAAGGTACGTCACTAAAGTTGTATCACTTTGAACTTTGATTAAGCTCATGATATGCGATCAAAATTTTACCATAGATGATTGGGATTCAAGATTTGTGCATAAACTGATTTGCTGCAAATAAGCTGAAATAAAATGGTATTGACCAGCATCAAGGGCCACTACCACTACCATTAGAAGATGATGATGTTCTTTTGAGGGTGGATTTTATAAGAGAGGTTGATGCTTTGCTCCAAGAGGTTCGGCAAGAACACAACGAAGATTCGAAAACAGTAGGGTCGGATGCTGAATCAATAGCGAACAAAATGAAGCAACAACAGAAGCTACGAGCAATACGCCAAGTAGAAACTGTGCTAAACCTAGCCCTAGAGTTGAAATGTTAACTATGTACTAGTAACCATGGACAGCCACCTTTGAACTCGTTCAAAGGTGAATATGTCAAAGAACGTTTATACAAGTTTTGTATGTATGAGGTGAATATGTTAAAGAAATTTGCGTTGCGCAGGTATTTCGAACCCCATCTTTTAGTAAATTATATTTTTCTCCCCATTGCCTTCACCTTTTAAATCCAAATGATGAATGGGATTCTGGTTACCGGAGCTCTATCTACCAACACTTATTTTGCACTCAGTTATGTCTATAAGTGGTCTTTGTTTCTTTTCATCTCCGCTAAAATGTGTTTTCTTGAGGATGAGAATCCTCTGTTGACCATTAAACTGGAAAGTGTAGCTTCGATTGTCTTCAAACCAACGCAGCAGCATCCATATAAATCACATTACGATTCTGATGCATTTGATTTCGAGACTTGAAGGTTTTGAGGGCGTAATTATTAGAACTAACAAGCTTTATTGCTTTTCCAAAAAAGAAGCTTTATTACTATTCACTATTTTCTCGAAAGAGAATATACCATTTGTTGTAAAACAACAGCAGCCTCTACACTAACATCTGATTTTTGGGACTGATCATTTTATCATGTCCTTATTCTACAATGACTGAGCTCAAACCCTATTGTACTCGGAACACTCTTGATTGGAGAAACTGGAGAAATGAGGTTCATTCACCAACGCTTTTGGCTTCAAATAACAAACAGCTGTGGGACTTCATTTTGTAAATAAATAATCCATCCATCTGCTCACCAACAGGCTCACCATCATTTGTAAAAAACCCAGGAAATGGAAGAGCTGTATCCACTAACCGATGCCATGCCATCCCTTCAGCAACTGGAGGTAGAGTAATGCTCTCTGGATGGCGAGCTGCATTGAAGGCAATGAACAGATCACCATTTGCATCAGAAGATTCAAAGATCAACTCGCCTTCTACTCTGTCAGCCTTTAACGTCATGGCCAAGAACTTGCTCAATGGGTCTTCCCAATTTGGGGTAGACTGATCACTTCCATGCCATTCAATATTTTCTTCCTTCAAGAAATTCCCCTTCTGGAAGAGATCACTACGCCTCATTCTAAATGAACTCAAAAATGAGATAAACTGTGTGGTTTGGACACCAAAACCTGTTGATAGGGCATTCCAGTCGAAAGGTTTCCTGTCACTGTATGAAGTAGAAGCCCCGGACGATTGGCCACACTCGTCTCCCATGTTAAGAACAGGAACACCCAGGGAAATAAATAAAATGAAGAGGTAGTTACGGATTTGTTTGAGACGTCTTTCAAGCACAGGAGTCTTGTTTGTAGGTCCTTCCTCCCCGCAGTTCCAACTTAATTCTGAAGCTAGCTCGTCACTGCTAAAGCTGACCAAGTCAACCAGAGGGAGCCCAGAATTCCGGGCAACAAAATTGAAAGAGAAAGCAGGGCCTCGCCCACCTGAAAAGATGTCCCCACTCCCACAAAGCCGTGTTGCAAGATCACTAAGGAGACCCTCGCCTTTCAAAAAGATTCTTACATCAGAGCAAAATTTTGCATTTATTTCTGCCCATCTCTTCCAATGAGGAAAGTGGGTTTCCTCAAGGACCAGCTCCTGGGGATCCCAACAGTCGGCAATGATCTTAGTATTTGAGAGTAATGGATCAAAGGCTATGGATTCAACCAGGGGAGGGCGAGACAAAGTTTCACCATGAAACCCTCTCAGTAGGAGGGAAGCGTTCATGAAACAAAAGCCATCAATGTGGAACTCAGTCACCCAATGCCGAAGACTATCCAGAATCAATGTCTGGACGATAGGATAGTTGCAATTTAAGGCATTTCTAGATTCTAAATCTGGAACCCTGTTTGCATAGTAATATGATGCATCATCAATACCTTGCAATGCTCCACCCTCATCAGTATGAGTGAACACAACTTCCAGGAAAACCTCTAACCCATGAGCATGTAATTTCTTCACCATCTCCTTCATTGAGCTAATGGCAGATACAGAGCCACCAGATGGCCCAAGCAGGCTTGCTGGTGAGAAGAAATGGCAAGGAAAATATGGCCCTTGTTGCTCAGCAAATGGAAATATTGGTTCTAATAACACTGCATTGACACCAAGAGATTTAAAATGGTTCAACTTCTCAGCCACACCATCAAAGGTGCCCACAACATCGCTGTAGAGCTTACTGGACTGGCTTTCAGTAAAACGTTTTACATTCAATCGATAGACAACAAGTTTCTCCATTGGCAAGTTAGGGCGAACATCACCAGTCCAATCAAAAGTGGGTTCCTTACATAATCGTCCAAGATACTTAGGAAACAAACCAGTCTCATGATCCGCTATGGAATTTACAATGATTTTAGCATATGGATCCAAAACAACAGGTTCTGCATCAAAGGCATCTGTGTCTCCTGGAAGAGCAGCATTCTTGCATCGATAACCATAGCTAACAAATGCCCAGGCTCCTTCCAGGGAGGCATGCCAGACATCACCTGATCGGTTAACATATGGATCTAAATCAAGCTCTAAAGCAGGCCTCTCACCTGTTGTGTCATCATACAGGCACAGGACCACATTTTTTGAGCTTCTTGAAACAAATGCAAAATTCATAGACCCATCATTTGAGAAGGAAAGACCCAGTGGATATGGATGACCTCGATCTAAACCAACTGGCACACAAAAATTTACCTTCCTGTGGCTCCGGATTTCCAGTCCACTTGTATCAGCCTTTTTTATAAATTTAAGAAGAAATGAGAGATAGAAGGGGGTTTGTTTAGCTTGGAACTCCAGCTCAAGAGCAAATTGACCAGAGGAATTGTGTATCAAGGGGGTATCTACTGTTCTGGAATGTGAGGCTGACTGTTGAGAATCCAGAGGAATGAAACTTGCTGAATTGGATCTGTATATGCCCCAAGTAAGCACCAGTCCATAATCATTAGTACCCACTTCCAGGGATGAAACCTCAATACACACTGCATATTTGCCATTTTTCTTCCTAACAGAAACTTTCACATGCCCACCAATTTCAGTCCTAAATAGATACTTTGACACTGTTTTCAGTTCATCAACTTCACTGCGTACCTCTTGAGTCTGCACAACAGAAACACGGGATGCAGCAAGCACTCTAGAAGCAAGACCTGGACATGAAGTTCTCGGGATAGTCGGTGCAACTTCTCCAAGAAATAATTTTTTCACTGCAACCATCCTCCCAAAACCTAGTACCACTTTCTGTCCGCCTTTGTAATTTGCAGCCACTTTCACTTTAATTGATTCCATGGCCCCAGAGCTAAAAGAGCATGGCCTTACTGAAGTTAATGGACAAAGGGCAGCCATGTCCCCTTGCAAACGCATAAAATCCCAGCACTAAACAGGCATTATCAAGTAGAGGATATTTGCTTATGGAACAGGATCCTATCCAAAATTATCAAGCAGAGGATGATTCCTTGTGGAACAGGATCCTACTCAAAATAAGGGAAGAGTTAATTCACGGAACAAGGGTTCCCAAAACAAAAACAACACTTTGGATAGGGTTTTCGATGTACAAAAGCCAAACTACATGATGATCCCACATCCTCTCAACTTCAGATAACAACTTGGATTAGTTTTGGATGCAAAACAGCCAAAATTACATTATGATCTTACGTTCTCTCAGCTTCAATCTTCCGCATAAAAAAAACGAAAATACACAAAGAAGATTTGATTTAAGAAACAATGATCACCGCAGTAAAATGCACATGAAAGTGGGAACAAAACATGAACAACTCGCCACATCCATATTCTACCACAAACTCGCACTAAGCAATGGGACCTCTCTGGCATCAATACTTGACATGAATGCAACAGTATTATCGATCGAAACCCAGGTGAGAAACACAGAGAAACGAGTCGTTTGTATATCAAAAGCCAAAACCCAGAAGTCCAAATTTCAGCAAACGAATACTACCAATGAAGAAAACGTAAAAAGATACAAGGATTCGGGGCTTACGTTAAATGGAGAGAACGACAGTATTGGAGAGACTCGGCGAGGGGGAGGAGGAGGGTAGTAGTATGAACGGAATGTAAGCTTTAATAATTGAGAAAGCGGGATTTGTCGGTTTGTGGGTGGGGTGATATATATAGAGCTTCTAAGAACCGCACACAGTGGAGACACGACACAGCTCTCATCGGGAGATAGCTGAGGTTGCTGTTTGATCTCTGATGTGATGTAGGTTTTGGCTTTTTGTCCAACTTGGTTTGGGAGTTTGGACTGTAAAAACGTGGTGCTGCTTACTGCTTTAATAAACGCAACGCAATCCTGTTTTCACCGGAAAATAGTAAATCCACTTTTCCTTTTTTTTTGTTTTCTTCTTTTGAGACAGAAAAATCCACTTTGCTATCCAAACAGAAACAGTATATGGTCCAAAAAAAAAAAAGGAAAAAGTATATGGGCGAGCAAAACGGTGAGTTTAGCGTCCTGGATTACATTTACAAACTCGGTTCTAGAAAAGGAAAAACAAAATCCCCCACCGGCTTATTTTCAATTTTTGGAATGATGGTGATAAAAGAAGGATGAGAAGTCAATGTTCTTACGATATTATTTTCTTGATGCATAACATGAAATTCTTGCACATTTTGTTGTTCGCGAACACAAATTCTATGAGGCCTGATTTAACATGATTAGATCATTTTATTACCTATTCCAATATAGATGCTTGGTGATACTGATATCATTTTCCATGTTTCAAATGAAGAATAAAAATTCGTTGTATTCATGTTATGAATACCAAGCTATACAACCATATATATGATTTTTCAAGGAATAGAAAAGCTATCTATACTCTATATATGTATTTTCCTTTTTGGTCATTAATCTATACTCTATAAATATGATACATCACATTATGTCAAATGAATAGTGTATAGGGGGAAAAGTAAAAGAAACTAACTCTAGTCGAAATGAATGGTTATTAGTTAAAAGGAGATGCCTTCCTATTCTCTGAAACCAGCTTCACCTTCAGAAGCTAAGGCACTGGTCCTATTACTAGAACTCCTCGAATTCCTTTTTGTTTTAACAAGTGGGTTGCTTTCTTCTTCATCAACAACCACCGGCCGTCTCTCCTCTTCATCATCCTTGAACACAGGGTGTACGTAAGCATTTTGAAGGTAGGCTTTCAAGTCTAGATTTGGTTCTGTAGCACGTTCCAGTGTATCCCTCACCATCGCCTCCTGTCCTCGCAACAACATCAGACCATACATTTGTCATAATTTCATAAACATCTTCCCATACTCCTCCATTTTCTTTGTATATAGTATGGTTAATAATCATATATATGTGTGAAGAAAAGAAGAGAATCCTTCACTAACCTGCAATGGACATTGCACAAATGCTGATTCAAAACGGCCCTTGCAGTATTTGTGAAACCAAATAGTCAAAATGGGAAGTGCAATTAGTGGTGGTGTCATCTGCTCTGCATCCTTTGTGCTCAACAATCCCAGCATGAGAAGTTGAGCTATTATTAACCCAACTAACAAGCGCTTATGCACATCAGGCCAGAATGCTGCTCCACTCTCGTATTTTTGGTCATACACGTTTATGATCTTACAAAAGCAAGAAACCATTGATTACCATTTCCTATTTTAAAAGAATGACTTTTATAACAGATGGTTAAGTGTTTAAAAAAGAGAGCTGGTTCAATAATCTGGTATACCTGATGGCGAAAAACCACATAGGAGAAGGCAAAGAAGACAATGACGAATGGAAGAAGTAAGGGAGTAACAGCAGCATATACAAGTCCCAGCAAGAAGTAAAGTTGGATTCGAGGCTCGGATGTTGCAAAGTCTATGCTGCCAGGGTCCATTGCTTGCTCCCTATCTTGATCTGTCTTAACCAGAAATGCATTCTTCAGGTGGAATATGATCAATGGTACCAACCTCAGGATCTCTGCTGCAATTCCAGCCCATCCATCAACCATTGTGTAACTCATGAAGAAAGTGGCTTTCATAGGAATGGACACCCCAACAGTTTTTGGAATCCTGAAGTGCATTACAATTGTTATCACTTATCAGACAGTCTAATTGTCGGTGACCTGATCCACATAAAATATGATTTTAAGAGTGTGCATTACTGATCATGCCACAGAATGAACATTAAACTTAAGAAGTTAGGATGTAGAACATCCAGGGACTCTGGATTTTAGCATAGGCGTAGTTCAGTTTTATATTGTATGTTATTCTATGTCATTGACCAGAGGTACTGTATTTCATATAAGCAAATTAGGTAGGATAGCATACTCTGTTGCAGACTGGTTAAGAAAACTTTTGAGCTGCTGGAGTGCTGTTCCCGTTATGATACTGCCAAGAAACACATTGACAAGAAGAAACAAATGATACTTTGATGCCGATCGCCTGTCCAACGATGACAATGATGCAAATCCTTCTATTTTCGACATAGTCATCAGAAGTGTTGGAAGTATAATGAGAAATATCTTCAAAGCAATGCCAGGAAGGAATCCCTGGATTAAAGAACTGACAGTTTCCCTGCAACAGAATTTACCAGTTTATGAAATTTTGACCATCAACAAGTCAGCATTTGCAAACATGATTGCCTAATGTCCCCGACTCCCAGTCAAAATTTAATATCACAGAATAGGAGGATTATATTTTAGGAAAGGCAGAATAAAAGCTTACCTTTGTATTATTGGTTTCAAGAAAGGGAAAACCTTCTCAATTGACTCGATGTTGGCAAGCGACTGAACAAATGCTATAGGAATTATGAAGAAGAAGGTTAGGAAAAATAAAGCGACCGCCATAAGTAGTCTTCGGATTGTGAGTTCGACATATGGGATTGCAAGATTCTCCCAGTAAACATCACGAGGCTCCGGAGCCCTTTCAGTCAACCAAATGGTTGGATTCCTGGCTTGCTGAGTTCTAGCACAGACAG
Organism: Turnera subulata; assembly: GCA_028386065.3. Classification (NCBI taxonomy): domain Eukaryota; kingdom Viridiplantae; phylum Streptophyta; class Magnoliopsida; order Malpighiales; family Passifloraceae; genus Turnera; species Turnera subulata. The sequence goes on from JAKUCV010005986.1 coordinate 29,656, forward strand.
CTGCTCCCCATCTAGACCTAAATGAAACAAATGCTGCTGGAATTACAGATTTAGGATCACTTAACACCCTTCTTCTTTCTGCAGCTTCCTGCATATGAGCATAGTTATCATCCATCATTAGCGCATGAATGGCAAAACATATTTTTGGTGAATCAAAATATGTATCTTCATAGGCTTCTCAAGAATATATACTACAGTAAAACCCCATATGATTCTGATGTTTTTCTTTATGGATTAAAGAAGATACCAGTCTGCAGCAAAGAAATAACAAAACTACAGTTTTGAGTACGAATATATCGTACACAAACAACAGAGAAAGAAACAACAGCATAACGGTTTGCCGTCCCTTTAACATCAACTACTGCTTCTGAGCAGTCCCCAGAGCATGAAACCAATCAAGAAGACAAAACTCACTTGTTCACTCAATGACAAAGACAAAATGATAAAAGAAAAAAACAGCATTATCAGGTAGAAGTCTGTTAAAACAGGACAAATAAACTTACTTGTTCATTCAGTTTCGAAATCTCGCCATTATAATAGTCAATTGCGTCCACTGTCCTACCAACAAGACCCATGAACCCTGTCTACAAATTGATAGATGCACACAATTAGAATATATCCCGGAATTTAGAACACCATACAAGACATGACTCATACTCTTCACAGAAAAGTACCTTCGTAGTTGGCTTTACTGAAGGATTTCTCTCATATTTATTCTGGTAGTAGGTCAACCAGTTTTGCAAACTCTTCTTCTTTGCCACCAAATTTGCAAGTTTATTTGCATTGTACACTACCTAACAAATTACATGAAACACTACAACGCAATCAGAACCTGCCTACAGCACAGAAGAAACATAATGGCAATGCCTCTAGAGGCTTTCTTTTGGCTTCTTTTCAGCAATGCCTCCAGTGACCAGTTGACGAGTAATAACAGAGCTTGTTGCCATAGCATACCTGATGAGTGAGATATTGCTCAGGATGATTTACGCAGAAGAAATGTTCAACATGTTCACTCACAGACTCATCAGGATCCGGAGGAACATTCCTAACAAGAACCTGTACACAACAATAAAAAAAAAAAAAAAAAGGTTCAAGTCGTCGGCTGCAAAATGAAATAAAATTCATGGCCAAGCATTTCCTGATGAATGCTAACAAAAGATTCTTGCAGATGTCACATGCATGAATATGGCTATAGGCAACAAAGTTCAAGTCGTTCCATCAAGTTTATTGACCACCATTTTAACTCGAAAAACAGACAATCTACCATATGCACTCAAAACTGCAGGGCATGCATGTCCCTAAAACTTGTGTGGCCAAATAGATGGAGATGTATAACGCATCCCATAACTACAAACGATAAAGTTACAAACTCACTGTGAATTGGTCAGGACGACGGCTTTCAGATGCTAAAAATCGCAACCGCATATTAGTTACGGCCTTGTACTCCATGTACATTACAAAAAATGTCCAAAATGTGAATGCATACAACATTGTCAGATGTGCAAAAAACCTGTTATGGAAGGAAGACATGGTTAGATCTGAAAACCAACATCAGTATATTTTTTTTTGGTTCCGACTCTCAATGAAACACGTGACAGATACTTTGATCTTTTTGACCAAATGACAAGCTAACCTCTTCGACCCAGATGGAATATTTGAGATCGACAGCTTGTCAATGTCGCTGTAAGTCAAGTCCTTATCCTTAGAATTCTCCAATAAGCCGCCTGTCCAGTTAACAGGTACCAAGACAGAAAAGGCAAGAATAGCTATGGGGACAAATATTTTCAACCTGCATATATATGGTCATAGTGTCAGATGCTCCATCCAATCTAGAAGAAAAAGATAGTGTCTTTCTCTCATGCTATGTATGCGCATGTATCTATATACTTCTTAATACGTGTAAAATCTGTTTTAAAAGCTGATCTTAGAGAAATGTGCATATACATGTGGAGAAGTAATGGAAGAAACATTGGAGAAAATGGTAATAGAGGCTTACCCTAGGAGATAAATCCGAATGTACACAACAGAATCCAGTCCTGCATGGTCTATAAGCTCAGGTTCTGGCATTTTCAGTGCAGCCGGCATCCAGTTCAAGAACCGAATGTATGTGCTGCAGTCTAAATTTACAAATTTGCTTACAAATGCCCGAGCACGTGTTGGGCTTCCTCGTATTCCTTTTAGGTACCATTTTGGGAAGTACACTCTATCGTTAAATGGCTGGAGCCTCAATATTGCAAATGCCAAAAGGAATGCAATTGCAGAGAGAAGATTAATAGCGGCTGCATAACCAATCTCTTCAAGGTCAGCCATTTATACCTTTGAAGATTAGTGATGGCTCTACAATTGAGCTGGAGAACAGCAACAAATTTTAGTCTAAACATCAGTTGAAAAGAAGAAAAGAACTTGAATACGACATCAAATGCGGGCAACTATTGCTTTCAATCAGTGAAGGAAATGAAGGAAATGAGACAGGAGAGGTTCCAACTTATCAAATAGGAAGAAGCCAAGAAAAGGAATACAAAATCATGACAAGGATTGTGAATTATGTGCAAATGTTGCTTCTGAGATCATTAATTCTATTTCTACCAATCCATGAGATTATGTTATTTCTCTGGCTTAACAAACATGAGCCCTACAAGCACAAATCCAAATTAAAGGAACAACTAAGTAAAACATAATCATTTCATCCATGCATAAACCAAATGTTTCACAGGATTCCTGAAGAGACTTCGAAATAGAAATGAGAAGGCATCATTGCATTAATGTAATTGAATTGAAAACACCTGCATTTCACACCCAAGGCCCAGAAAGACTAATTCAATGGACTCATGAACATTGCTGCCGCTTTTAGCTTTTACAATACCTTAACAAACTCAATTTACATGCATTATTCTCAAATGTCTCAATAGAAGAAAAAAATGTTACCCATTTTCTGGAAAACCCTGAGAAACTTAGCAAAAAGAATAAGGTACCTGGCAATGTGCTCCCTGTTGGTTGAAATCCAAGTTCAAGAAACACAGAAAACACAATTTGTTTATGTCAAATCTATTTTTGTGATCTAAGTTATTGGGAATGTGAAGACTGCACAGCCGATTTCCTTGCAGTTACGCGCCTCGTAACGGTGCTAACTGTCAAGGTTGAAACGACAAGGTGATTTTGGAACTTTTTTTTTTCTTCTTCTTTTCAGTTGTCCATTTGTTATTTGGTCTTTTTTCCTTTGTTTATCCCTGTTTCGGTGTTCTTAAGGCAACTAATTGATAAAGTCACAAATGTCATAGGAGTTTCAGAGTCGTTAATTGCTAGGTAGTATTCGATAAGAACATACCAAGGTGGTTTTGAACTAGAGGATGAGATTTCATTTTGACTACTTACTAGGCATTAGCTTCCATCATGTTTCAAGTATATGCCTTATTTAATTCTTCTATAAAACGTGTTTACCTAATTTGCTCATAATTTTCACATATTGGACTGACTCTTGTTGAGGATCTCGTTCCAAATCGACACGTCATTTGCTGTTAACATTTGTATGTTTGGTAGACTTGTGACATATTTGGAGGCAGCAACCTCTAAATCCGACGATGGTTGTTTGTTTCTAATTTTAACGTGCGAAATTTGCACAGTGATTCTACAGTTGTACGCATTACATAATTCATTTTTCTTCAGGGAATTGTTCAGGCCGGCATGAATTAAATAGCTGTGACAGAAATTTCGAGTTACGCTGCAAAATATATGCTGCGCTTGCTACCATTTTGAGAATCAAAAATACGAAAGGTACGAACAAAAGTCCCCCGCAACAAAGTAAGAGCAGCAATGACTTATTTGAAAGCTGACTAGCAGTATCCTGCTGGCAGATTTGGTTTGGTTAGATTAAGAAGCAAATTAACCGCAACTTTTTACGTCTTTCTCAGTTCTCACTTCCCATTTACTGGAAAAACAGAAAATTTACTCTGGTCTCTTACTGTAGGAGCTTCATTTTTAAGGAGAGAGTGTAACCCAACAGATAGTGCAGCTTAAGCAGGACAAAGAATGCAATTTCTTGTCATGAATCCCCAAAAATTCTTGTAGGATGACGGTGCTAATCACTAGCTGCCTTCTACCTTTTAATATATCACTTGCCAATTAACAAAGGATTAAAGTGTTTTTTTCGTCCCTGTGTAAGGTCTTAAAGTTGGATTTCATCCTCATATAGGTTTTTGGCCTCTTTTTATTTCTCGGATTAAAGTGTTTTTTGGTCCCTGTGTAAGGCCTCAAAGTTGGATTTCATCCTCGTGTAGGTTTTTGGCCTCTTTTCATCCCTCCGTTCGACCCATTTGGTTCGTCCGGCCAAAATCCGGCCCAAATAGCTGACGTGGCATATTTTCCGGTGCCACATCAGATTTTTGGGTCCCACATATCAGGAAAAACCCAAAACCAAACCAGAATCCACCCGACCGGTCCGCCCACCTAAATAACCCGGAACCCAAAATATAATTATATTATTTTTAATTATACAAATAATTTGAATAATAAAATTAGCCTATTTCTAAAATAATAAAACATAATATATATATATATATATTTTATTTTATATTTGATAAAAAATTTTATAAAATAAAAAATATTTTTTTAAGAAAAATAATAAAACATAATAAACATCAAACCATTCACATTTTATAATTTTTATATATATTTTATATTTTATATTTAATAAAAAATTCACAAAATAAAAAACATTGATTTTAAAATAATAAAACATAATACACATCAAACCATTCAAATTTTATAATTATTTTAAAATAAATATTTTTTATTTTGTAAATTTTTTTATTAAATATAAAACAAAAAAATATATAAAAATTATAAAATTTGAATGGTTTGATGCATATTATGTTTTATTATTTTCAAATAAAATTTTTTTATTTTTAAAATTTTTTATTAAATAAAAAATATATATTTTGTTTTATTATTTTAAAAATAAGCTAATTTTATTATTCAAATTATTTGTATAATTAAAAATAATATAATTATATTTTGGGTTCTGGGTTATTTAGGTGGGCGAAACCGGTCGGGTGGATCCTGGTTTGGTTTTGGGTTTTTCCTGACATGTGGGACCCAAAAATCTGATGTGGCACCGGAAAATATGCCATGGCAGCTATTTTGGCCGGATTTTGGCCGGACGAACCAAATGGGTCGAACGGAGGGATGAAAAGAGGCCAAAAACCAACACGAGGATGAAATCCAATTTTGAGGCCTTACACAAGGACCAAAAAGCGCTTTAATCCTTATTTCTCCGTTCGACCCGTTTGGTTCGTCCGGCCAGAATCCGGTGAAAATCGTTGATGTGGCACATTTTTCGACGCCACATCAGATTTTTGGGTCCCACATGTCGGAAAAACCCAATATCAAACCAGGATTCACCCGACCGATTCCGCCCACCTAAATATATAAGTATGTATATATATATATGTATGTATATATACTTTATTAAAATAAATTAAAACATATTAAAATAGAATTCTATTATAAATTTATTTTATAATAAAACAAAATATATCAATGAGTCAATTTGGTAACGGTTCGAGCCGACCGAGTTTTTTTTTTTTGTTGGACTGATATCTTTGGGACCTACAAAGCTGATGTGGCACCGAAAAATGTGCCATGTCAGCGATTTTTGCCGGATTTCGGCCGGACGAATCAAAAGGGTCGAACAGAGGGATGAAAAGAGGCCAAAATCCTACACAAGGATAAAATGCAACTTTGAAGTCTTATACAGGGACGAAAAAAACGCTTTAATCCATTAAAAAATCCAAATCTGCACCTACAGTTGCTTCTGATGTGTGACTGAGACGTCATTCGTCCTTGATTGGTCTTGTGACATGATTTGTGCATCACAGAAAGTGGATATTTTTCTCTAGGCAATTTGAGATTCCATTCTTCTCCACTCAATCACGACAAAGCAATCAAGGAACGCGTAGCTTTCAACGATACAAAGTTACATAGAATGAACAAATTCAGTTTCGAACAACTACCACTTCAATTCCGATTCCAAGTAAAGTTGTCATTGTTTCCAAGTTTTGATTAGACGACCTTAAAAGCACACCTATTTCCATATTCTCTTCGACTAAAACTTGCGTATACATTCTAATCAAGATTATAACGTAGTACCTAATCCCGGTGTCATATGCTTGTCATCTTGGCTATACCTTAAATAAAGTTCAGCATAGAATCTATGGTTATGGTTTGAAGCATATGCTCACCACTTGAGAATAAAAACTAAAAAGTAGGAGCCACGTTTGTCGTGCGTGTCAAACTGAACAATCTGAAACCAAAGTGAACAAGAAAAGAAAGAAATTGACTAGAATACAACAGAAAAGTAAAAAAAAATACCCAAAATCACATGAAGAGAGAAACGTCTCAACTACCACAAAGTTGAAATACACAGTAAACTGACAGAAAGAATTTCACAAGTAGTGAGTGAGAGTCCAATAATTTCAGATTGTCAAGGAACATCTAAATACTAGAAACAAGTTCCCGTCACACTAATCTGCAACCCCTAACAAAAATCCTGCAGCATCCTCATACCAACTGTAACAGAAGGATTAGGAGGGGGTAATATCCACGTCAGAACAACTTGATAATTATATCTTCCACCTCGTCATCATCAATACCCTCCGTCTTCTCTTGCCCATATTTCTCAGAACAGATATAAAAGGCCCACGCCACCATGAGATAAAACCAGCTAGACCAATCAATTTGTGGGCCCATTGCTAACAACAACCAACTTCCCTCTAGAGCTACACCCATTCGCCACCACCGTCCGATTATGATGACAAAACTCATCGCCGTAATCATCATCGTCGAGATCATCATCCTCAGGATCATCATCCTCATCACTCTCCTCGCGTTCCTTGTTTGTACCACCACCATCTTCTTCATCTGACGAAAGAGGCAACAGCCAGCACGTGCCGTGCAAGTGCCCGTTTACACACACGAAGTACTCCAGCCGGCCCTCGTGTGACCCCAGCCGCCGAGCCGCGCTCTTGGGGACGAGCCGAGCCGCCGTCATGCTCCACACCCGGGCCCCGCAGTAAGGACACCTCACCCTCTCCTCGAACTCCACCCGCCGTCTGATCAAGCAATCTCGCGTCCTCGACCTCATAAATCCCTGAAATACCCCTCTGTAGATCCCCAAATCGTCCTCCGCCTCCCCCAATGGATGCTCGCACGGGTCGCTCACGAACAGCAGATCCCCCCGGCATTTCTTCGTCAGGAAGCTCCGGCCAGAGGTCTTCGAGAACCGAGACGCCATCGTGAAGTGACCCGGCGTCGGACGGCTCACCCCGAAGTTCCGGCTAGACTGGCAGCCGCAGCAGAAGAACATCAGCTTAGCGAGCGCGTGCCAGCCACCGCCGTAACGAGCATTAGCCCCGCCGGTGGTCAATGCGGCCAACATCCGCGGGGCGCGGTACACGCACAGCTCCCGCCACAGCAGGCGCTTCGCGATGGCCCGGAGCTTCCGGTTGACGGACGCCGTGACACAGAGGGTGTGCAGGTCCCACTTCATGCACTCGAAGACGAGTAGGAGTATCCGCTCGTTGAGTATACCCGAGTCGAGCGACCCGGATCCGTCACTGAGTGAGCTCGCTTGGTGTCTCTTGGCGGCAATCATCGTGGGGGACAAATGCGTGCTTGGGCTTCGGGAGAGTGACCCGTAACCCTTCGGCTCTTATAATCCCGCGCAAAGGAGCCCAAACGGTAGGACACGTGTCCGGCACCAGACGCATGATCAACGGCTGAAGATACTGGCTCGACAAGGGGGGCACGTGTTAGGACGTAATTAGTGGGGAGGAACGCGTGTTAGATCGCGATTGACGAGATCGGTGATGGAGAATCGAAGAACAACGTCAGGAGTTGGATTTCTTAACGGGAGTGGGAGGGGGCACGTGGCGTCAGTGGAGGAGATTGGGAAATATCTTTTTCGTGGCCAAGAAAATATCTCCGGTTTTACGTGGCCGCTTCGGGAGGCGTGGGGGGGGGGGCAGAGAGTGTCACAGTGAACCAAAATATCCATATCCAATGTTTCTTTTGGTCTTATGTTTCTTTAATTTTGTGCCACTAAATCATGGAATTCGTTGGCTGCACTGTTTATGGTGCCTGAAAACGTGGTCGCTTTGTAGTGTGTACGCGTGGCATCAAAGAATTGGTGTTTTGGGCTATCATTGCGTTTCTTATGCATCACGTGGTTACTGTATGGACGAAAAGGGAAACAACAGAAAAAGAAGAGGGCAGAGTGGGATGCGTCGAAACTACCGTTTGCTTTGTCAGGGAGTACCCAACGAGTCAGGGTTTGACACTGTGACCTGAAAGTTTTTTTCTTTCTTCGATAATAGTGACCTGAAAGTTTAAAAACAGAGAAATTAATGGTGTGATCTAGTGATGATCTTCATTAATCTGGAACGTTTTAGAAAACTTTTACTGGAAGGATCTTGCAATATTTTATAACCACCTCTCTTTTTCAACTGCGTAATGGTGTTGGGGAGCAGGAGGCACGCCCATAAATATCTCCGTACCAATTGGTTTTCGCCTGTTACAAAATGGCAACAATATGGATTCTTTTTGTTTATTTCTTTTATGAAGATAATGCATTCAGTTGCGATGATTGTTGATTGGAACATGTTGGAAGGTTTCATTGGTTGCACTAATCATTTGTTCCAGTTGTTGCACAACTGTTTGGCCCTTTTGGATTTGCAATTGGAGTAAACGCGGTACACTAATGTTTTGGACTAGTGATTTTTGGCTTTCTTTGTGGTTCCCATCAAACATACCATGTAAAGACGTACATAATCCGGTTGATCCCACTAACACAAGGAAAGTATTTTCCCTTTGATCAGAAAGGGAAAGTATTTTCCACCACGCATCCCAGCCCCTCTGGACCTTGCTGTATGTTTTTCTTCTCCTTATGCCTATGGAGAACTGTGCATGCCAGGTTGTCTTGTAAAGGAGATATGCATATAATTCGATTCAGGGGCAGACGGATCTAGGAGGGAACTGGTGCGTGGGGCTATGGCTCTCCTAAGATTTGTTTTAGTGTAATTTTGGTATTATGTGATTAGAGGTAATTTTGTGGTAAGATATGGTCCGAGTCTTGCCTTGTATACATTTTGCTTCATCTTTTTTCATCCCAAAATTATTATACTCTATTTGGCTGTCCCAAAAAAAAAACACCCGTGATCTTACTATTTGGTCGTAAACCATTGAAAGGACCCAATTTTCTGGCCAAAAAAAAATTCCCAAACGTCCTTTTAATTCACCTGCACGTACGTTACGCAATCCAATAAATTTGGACACTTCAAAAGCGCGTCCAAATCAAAGAAGGGGGAGAGGTGAGGTGAGCAAGAACTGGTGGGCTTTGTCACATCGATGGAGACAAGCCCTTCCTGCTTCAATGATTTGGTGTCCACATTGTTATGCGTACCCCAAAAAGAAACTTGCATTTCTTGGTAGACCGGTACAGTAGACGACTTTTACTAACTACAAAATATGCAATCCCGACCTCTTACAGGGTGACGCGTTTTCTGTACTTTGATGGGGTGCCAGTACGCGTGTCGTCCATTAGCATCTTGTACTACATGTCCTTGGATGTCTTCCGCTAAATAATACATGGACTGAAGTGACAATCTGTCGCATATTCTAGGACGCGTGGTTTAAGTTTCAAGCGGTCTCTCCAGGATTGTGTGGACACGTGGGATGCATTGAGTGGTGTTGGCCCACATCCCCATGATGATGTTCCTTCAGTAATTTTTTATTTTTTGATGAACCTTCAGTAATTTTTAAAATAGATGTTTTAAGCATTACATTTTTACTAATAATTTAACAAATTGAGAGAATAATTTTGTAACTTATGATTAAGTTAGTTAAATACCATTATTTTTCTATAATTTTGTTGAACTGGCGGATTTTTTTAATTCCTTAAAAGTTGATTGTTCGCATACAAATGTTTTTTTGTGGCGGCATTATGGACGGAGTGAAATAAATGTTTGGTTCATCAATTCTCCAATCTCCAGTGCAAATGTGTTTACTTTTTTGTGGCTGCCTACGGTTAAGGTGACCATGGACTACAGTCTGGCGGGTTGAGTAATCCCCGATTTGCACGTGTACTTTTTAAGTTGTTCACTGATGTAACAGATTTTATTTCTTTTAAAATGGTCGGACCTGTTTGTAGATATTTTGTTGTGAGAAAACGAAATGCAGGATAAAGTTTAAGGTGATGCTTTAACCAACCCAAATAGAAAGTTTAAGGAGACGCATCATGCATGCATGAAAAGATAGGGATTGAACCTGGCTGGGCCTAATCTCTTCTCATACTTTGATATTTGAGAGATTAAATATTATTCTGTCGGTCCCTATAAGATGTGCAATGTTTAAGGTATTTGTACATTTAAAGTCTAATCTTATTAAATCTTATTGTTCATATTATCAACCTATCTTTTCTATTACACCAACAAGAAAAGCATCATTACTAACTATATCAAGTTATTTTGGTTAACTAAATAAAGGTAAATATGAAAAAAAAACTTAATTTAATGCTTCTCAAAACTCTAAATCATCTTCTATTTTAAAACAAAATAAAAAGTCTAAAACATCTTATATGAAGTGACTATTCAATTTGCTTGTTTTAAACATTAGAATGTGCCTTTTGAGTTCTTAATTCTTACGCGTTCAAACATTTTGTTTTTTAAAAATAAATTTGGGAGATTAGGATGAGTATACCTTGAGAATATTTCGATGTTTTAAGTCAAGCATTGTTATAAATATATTATTCCGAGGGACCAATATGTAGTGAATGTCATTTTGAAGGATCAAAGTGATACTTTGCCACCTCCTATGTATTATATATAAGGAAATAAAGAAACAGAAAACGGTGATGAACCGGGTAACGAGACCCGTTGAACCCCTCCTCTCAAATCTTCTTCCCAAATTTTTAACTCAAATCCAATTGTTTTATAACACGTTATCAGCACGATAACTCTACCCACTAAGATATCGAACTGAAGAAGAAGAAAAACCAAAGAAAAATTTTCCGGCCGTTTTCCGTTCGTCCTCCAGCGTCGGCTTCCGCGTTGCTGTGCATGACACCACCACCGCCATCTTTATCCCCTCGCTGTCGCCGACTGGCCGGCGCCTCCTCCATCTCCCTCTGGTGCCCGACGCGCCGTCAGAAGACCTCGACCCGATGGCGGATCCGGACCTGTTTGCTGCCAAAGCCAGGTCTGCCTTCACCCGACTGTCCTTCCGCCGCCTGCATAGCCGCCGCCCGACGCTTGCTACCTCCCACGCCCGGTCGCCTGCCGTGCCTGCTGCTGCCGACGATTGGAGCTTCTGCCGCCGCCGTCCACCGGTTACTCTATTCCTCTTCTTTTAATTTTTTTTTTAGATGCCCATGGATTAAACTTGATTTGTTTTGTGTTTTGTTTGCTTGATTGTTTGTGTGTTGCTTGGTTGATTCTGTTTTGGCTGTGAATGGCGGACGGATTATGATGACTTTTTTTTGGTGTTGTTGATGGAGAGTTCACGGATTGTGTTTTTGGCCGGAATTCGGCGACCGTGAACAGTGTTCTGCCGGAATCCGGTGTGAACAGTAATTTGCATCTCGGGATTTTCCGGCAAGCCCGAAAGGCTATTATACTTATTTTTTGATTAGCCGGAATTCAGCGCCTCGGAATTTTTTCCAGCAAGCCCGGAAGGCTATTGTATTTATTTTACTGCTTTCCTTTATATTTTAAATGGGCTCATATAAGGCCCATCGCCTTTAATTTGCAGTTATTTAATTTTTATTGGGCTAATTTTTAAAAAGCCCATGTATTAATATGATATATTATATATATTATTGCTGAAAGATTTATCGAGTAAGCATATTTTATGTTTTTATTAGAATTGGGCTATTAAAAGGCCCATTGCATTTAATTTTTAGTCATTTATTCTAATTGGGCTAATTTATGTAAGGCCCATTGCTTTTAATTTTTCGGTTATTCAAATTCTTCATTGGGCCAATTATCGAAAGACCCATGTTTATTTCTTTCATTTCAGTCTTTAATTTTATTTAAACTACGTTATTCAAGACCCTTATAATTTCCAGAAGAAATTTATTATGGGTATCAAATGCAGACAGGAATTTACATGATAATAGTCTAGAAGACTAAATATAAGAGTCTAGCAAACTCAATAAAAGAAAATACAACGAAGACTGGAAGTCTTACCGTTCAAAAGATCCTGAAGATCCTGATAAGGAAAATCGAAAATAAAGGCTATTACCACCAGAAGGTGGATAATATACTTGCTTACCCTGAAGGAGCAATTTATTTTATGTTCAGTTTAAATTATTACGCATTGTAATTTATTTAATTTATTTTTCAGTACTTTATAATTGTTTCTAGAATAATGTCTCAAACATTAGTCT
>JAKUCV010005986.1:46509-104880 GCA_028386065.3 Turnera subulata
ACTTTAATTATTGTCCAATAATTCTGATCTTTTTGACATGAGTGGCAGAAATAAGCCTAAAATTGGCACATATATAGCTAGCCTGAAGCTAGCAGCTGAGTAATCGAAACTCAACATATCAAGCCAGAAGCTGAAATGCTCTAGCCTGAAGCTAGAAATTTTAAGTGTTTAAATACACAAGTTTATACAGCCTGAAGCTGAGACCAACTAGAAGTTGGCTGATAGATATGTAATTTATAGCTAGTATGCACCAGCCAGAAGCTGGTAAATAATTTTTCTAAGTTATCCAGCATGAAGCTGGCACCAACTTGAAGTTGGTACATGGACTTATTGTTTGGCATGACCGGTTGGGCCGTCCCGGGTCAATAATAATGCACGAAATTTATTGGATCATTCATTGAAAAACCAGAAGTTTTACAATCAATGAATTTCTATGAGTTTGTTTGCTGTGAAAGTTATTATACGGCCTTCCTAAGATGAGAATGGTCTAGTATCACCAGCATGTTTGAGAATAGTTCAGGGACATAAACGCAGACTGATAAATCCGCGGTGTTAACCATCTAGGTAATTTTTATGATGCATCGACTAGTTGGTCTATTGTGTAACGCAAGTTGGCATTGTGCGCACTAATTTAATAATTAAGCCACTTGCAGGTATATGTCTCTACTTATGTTACTAGACTATATGTCTAGATAATGCTGGTATATTTCTTCAATGGGTAATGTATATCATTGGAAATAAACCCAAACAGATCTGGGGGAACATTGACAATTGATTGCAGGACTATTGATGAAATATTACTGTTTGAGAAAATGGTATTTTATATGCAGCAACACTTAAGTGCATCAAGCCAACATGATGTTATAAGATCCCCCCCCATTTAATTGATTAATGGTCACATACTTAGTTTCTCCTATCTTCGGACCATCGGTTATTTAGTATATTATGCTCCACCACAGGGTTGTGAAATGGTCTCTTAAAGAAGATTGGGAATCTACATTGGGTATGAATCTCCATATGTTACAAGAGTAATTGAAACCTATGATAGGAGATTGGAGATTCATTTATTGTAAGATTTGCTTATTAATTTGATGTTTTACCCAACATCAGGGGGAGATAATAAGCAGCTGGATCAAGATATTATTGAAATAATTTATCAATATCTAGTTTTTGATCCTCGAATAAATTAGTATGAACCTGAATTTCAAAAGATGATTCATTTGCAGGAAAATTGATATGCAATTGCCAGACACATTTAAATTAAGTATGACCATATACCAGCTGCAAATGCTCCTGTTTAGATTGATGTTCCTGAAGAACAATGTAAGTATGCAAATGAATTTATAGATTATACTCGGTTCCAAAAGAAAAGAAATTCTCGGTAGAGAATAAAGGAGCAAAGTGATAAGATGGCCCCAGTAAGGAAATAAGGCCTCCAGTAGAGGTTTGAATTAAAAGTCCTCATGCAGAGGAAAATCCTTCAGAAGAGGTTTTCTGACACAAATTGATAAAGTTCCAGAAGTAACTCAGGTACCTGAAATAAATGAGCATGATGAGATCTCAATCACAGTGTCAGAAATAAGATGGAACCGACGTGAAATAACCGTCGACGGAATACAATTTTTATTTATTATATAGCGCTAAATAAAATGAGGATCATGAACCTACTAATGAAAGTAGGCGTTGTATGATTGGCCAAAATATATGAGATATAATTAAAGGCTGTGTTGGACTTGCATGTGAAGCGAGTAATTTTTCGGACCTGTAGTTCGTACATCAGATGATGTAAAATTTAATCGGTTGGTAAATGGGTATTTGTGCGGAAAATATAAATGAGATATAAAGCACGGTTGCACAAGGTTTTACCCGAACGACCTTATTTTTAATTATGAGGAGATACACTCCCCTGTGGTGGATGCAATTATTTTGATAAGTCTGGCATTATATGAAAAGAATTAGAAATGCATCTAATGAATGCTTTTACAGCCTACTATGGATCCATAAGTTGTGAAATATACATGAAGATCCCTGAAGGATCCACGTTGCCTGAAGCAACTAATTTCCGAGAAATTACAAAAATTGAACTGAGTTTAAATCATTTTGAGTATGGATAAATTTATGTTGATATCTATATGTTTTGTGATTGGAACTCCTGAAGAAGCTTCCAAATACCGTGCTAATAGATTGGTCCTGGAGTACCCTGACAAAGTACAATTTACATTGCAAGAAATATAAAGCCTGAAGCTTTTGTCTTAGGCCTATTGGCATGATATGAATTTACTCTTATCTGCGGGGAATAACAAATATGTAATCCTGTAAACCCGAAAGAGAGTAAGTTGATTTTTGCAGATGTAGATCCCTTATTTAGTCCACACAAAGCACAGACGGACATCAACTACAACTTTACACATGATATTGCGATATCATCGGGACTTCAAAAGCAAGATGGCAAGATAGACGCTCCAACGACAAAATCATGAAGAAAATGCTGCTAACTCTGTCCAATTGAAATAATGAAGTACCAAAAGTGATCAGACAAAATACACGTCACTAGAAGCTGACAAGGACGATTGGCATGCAACGATATCAAGAAATGAACGGAGGCCAAAATGAGGGGGAGCAGAATACGCACTGCACTCTTTTTCCCTTCACCAAGTTTTTATCCCACTGGGTTTTTCTTGGTAAGGTTTTTAATGAGGCAGTTGTCCCTAAAGCGTATTCTACCCAATGCACAATGACATTCAAGGGGGAGTGTTATAAATATATTATTCTGAGGGACCAATATGTAGTGAATGTCATTTTAAGGGACCAAAGTGATACTTTGCCACCTCCTATGTATTATATATAAGGAAATAAAGAAACAGAAAACGGTGATGAACCGGGTAACGAGACCCGTTGAACCCCTCCTCTCAAATCTTCTTCCCAAATTTTTAACTCAAATCCAATTGTTTTATAACAAGCATAATATTTTATACGGTGTGTTTTGAGAAAAAAGACTTAAAGAATAAAGAAAGTTAATTTACGTGAATTAAGTGTACGGAATAGGAATGTCAAGAGTTGAACTATTTAAGGCTTAAGGGGTGGCAATTTTAGATAGCAGTTGCGAAGCTATCATTGAAAATTCAATGGAACTAGTACAATACTCCGTGTGTCACACGGGAGTCAATAATGATGCATTAATATTTATTAAGAGAGACAAATCAAATGAGGATGTATTAAACAACAATTTCATTCTAAAAAAAATAATAATTTCATCCAATTAAGAAAGATTAAATGGTTTTTTCTCCATAGATAAAAAAATTAATTAGTTTAAAAAAAACATAGGATAGAAAAGAAAGTGATTATAAAAATATAACAATAATACTCACTTATATGAAAATAAACAATTCAAAAGTAATTATTTTAAGAGTTTGATTTGGAGAAAACTATATTAGTAAGGGAGAGACTGCATGCATTCAGTAAAACTAATAAATCTTATTACTATATTAAAAAAAGATAATTTGAATTAAAAAGATAACTTCAATATCACTATTTTTAAAAAGAGAAATAATTTTAAAGAGATTATTTCAAACAATCAAACATCTAACTAATATTGAACCACATGTCCTTTTCATATCCTTTTAAATTGTCATGTGTCACTACTTTAATCACTCTTGAACCATGTCTGTAACAGCCCAGGTAAAAATTTCATTTTTACCGGGACTGTTTAAGTTAATTTACAGTAATTTACCATTGATTTTAATCATGGGTAATTAAATTATGGTAAATCGAGCATTGGATTTCGAAACCGAGCATTGTCCCACGTTCGGGATTTTTTTGTGGATTTTACGGACCAAAGTTGGAATTCTTTCGGGTCCAGGAATCTTCGGAAAAGCCGGGTTTATCCTCGAGTTAACGGACCAGAAATAAAGATAAGTGAGTATATTGGATATTTTCTGGTCCAGGCGGATCACACTTCACATGCAGCATAGTAACTTCATAATTGAAGCTCAATTATTCAGCCGCCTTGTCCTGTTATACCTGTGATTAACCAGTTGTTTTTCAGCCTATAAAACTGTATTCTCCTGCGTCCGGTATACACACACAGCACCTCTTCTTCCTTTCCTTTCCAGTTTCTTTTTCTTCTTCGTTTTCCTGCGTAGGCACACTCAGTGCAACAAACCAGAGGAAAAGAAAAAGAAAAAAAAGAGAAAAAAAACATCACAACAACACTCCTCCCCCACCACCAAACGTTGCCGTTTGCACCATACCCCCAACCCATCTTCTTCCTCTCTTCTCCCTGAGACCACCAGCCGACCACCCGAGCTCAGCCTCCTCCTCCCTTCCCTTTCTCCTCCTCCCCTCTCCTTTCCTCTCTTCCTCTTCCGGCGCCGACCTCCCTGCTGCTCCTCTCCTTCGCGCGCCACGACCCGACAACGACCCGAGCAGACCAGCACCTCGTCGCCTCGCCTCAAGCGCCACCTTGCCTCCTCTGTCGTGCGTCGCCGCCGCCCGTGCTCGCCTCCCCGTCGCCCATTGCCAACCGCCGCCACTGCAACACAAGGTGAGCAGCAGCCGTGGTCGACCCGAGTGCAGGACGAGCTGGGTCGGGTGACCCGTTTCCTTTGCGGGTCTTGTGTAGTGTGGGCCTGGACTGACCACGCGTGGGCCTGCTGGGCGCGCGGGCCTACTGTATCCTTGGCTTGGGCTCGCGGTCCGGGCCTGCTGCGCCTGGTCTGTCCTGTTGGCCTGGGCTCTCCTGGGTTTGGGCTGGGCTTGGACTTGGCCCAGTCTGAAAAATAATAATAAAAAAGAAAATCTGGTTTTAAATAATTTCTGGAAAAATATATATTTTCTTGGATAATAAATGGTGAATGATGATGATAATGGAAAATTAACCGGGGAAGTAACCAAGCCGAGTTTATATTTAATTTTCGGTACACAGTATTAGCAAGGCATTTGCATATCATCTTATGTGTGCATATTATTTGATTGATATAGGAGCTGGTAACGAACAGTTTGCTGAGGAACCGGACTTGGAATCTGTTGGACAATTTCATAATTGAGTAATCGGCTAAGGTGAGGATGGATAACCTTTGTTATGTTGCCTGTAATACTTATGTGCTTTGTTGTTTGATTGAACTGCTGAGATATTCACTGTTGGTTATCGATTGCTGTGATTATTGCTGCTGTGATATTGGACTGTGATATTGATTCTGTGGATATTATGTTGAGATTAATGTTGAACTATTGACTGTGGGTAATTGTGAAATGGAAATTAGAAATTGGAAGTTGGAATTGATATGAGATGATGATAAAATTGTCATATGGAAAGTAGTGGTACGACCCGATGGTTGAAAATTAATTTTGGGATGCTATGGTCGGTTACTTGGTTTGGTTACTTGATTGGTTGGCAAGTTGATGCCTGTGGTTGGGGTATACCAAATACCCAGTGGTTCGGATATATCGAATATCCGATTGGCATGTTGATGCCTGTGGTTGGGGTATACCGAATACCCAGTGGTTTGGATATGCCAAATATCCAGTTTTGGGACGTGGTCCCGGTATAGTAAGATATGGTATGGTTCTTTGACCTGGCATCCGGAATTAATTGATAACCTGGTACGACCCTAGCTTGTCCAGTGGCGGGGGCCCGGAAAATAAAATTGGAAATTATGTAAAGTATTCTTTTGGTCTTGGCTCAGTCTTATTTGAGATGTGCTGTTGTTTTGCTTGTGTTTGCTTTACTGTATTACGGTTGCTTGCATATCACTGTTTATCCTTCGTCGGTGAGCACTTCGGACTCACCCCTCGCCTGCGGGGTTTCATCCCGTAGGTTAAGTTGTTTCGTAGTTTAGGTGCGATGTTCGATGGCTGCTGCTTTCTTCTCCACCTGACTCCGGATCCATACCTCCGCTGCATGTGCATAAAGTCTTCCGCTGCTGTTCTATTGCATATGATGCTGTATTATATTTCCGCTGCTGTGTTAGCTTGTTCATATGACTTTGAGGCTGTTTGTCACTCTGTCTCTGTTGCTTACTCTTTTCTCTACTGCTGTTATATATTGTAAGCTGTGAGCTGCTGAATAATAGTCCCCGTGTTGGGTGACGACTGTTGTATTTGTCTTCAATTGTACATACGGGTTATTGTACTGTATTCTCTATCAATAAGAATAGTTTCAACACGTGTTTACTGTGTTACGATAAATACGGGTCGGGGCGTTTCAATGTCTCTGCCGTTTGAAGATAGATTGTGGACCAGGTCAAGGACCTAGTTGTTACGAGCTGTTTCGTGATTTTTCAAATCAGGGCCCAAGAAGCGTAATTCAAGTCCAAAGTCGTTATAATATTTCGCGCATCATCAAGTTACTCTTTAACTCAATAAGAATGTCGGCTTTTTTCAAATATTTTTCCTACCTTAATGAAAATAAAACACGTATAGGATATTATAACTACAATCATTAATCTCTGTATATGAATGATATATTACAAGAAATGGAGAGAGTAATTGACCAAAATGGTATCCTTGAAACAAGTTTGGGTCTCTCTCAAGTTTTTTCTTCTCTTTTCACAAACACCCCAAAAAAATATTTTTGGTGAAGACTCATGAGCGTGGGAAAAAAAAAAAAATTATTAGAAGTATGTCTAATGCTATCAGTAAATGTATTTCATCTAGTTTTTTCTTATTAATTTTTTTATCAGTAGTTTGAATCTATAAAATAAAGATGGAAGAAGAAGCTTGAAAGAAATGCAAAGCTGACAGGAACAAATTTGTTGGTGCCATTTTCAAAAGACTGAGCAATTGGCCATTACAGGCGACAACAATTACTTGCAATTTGACACAAACTTTGGCGATATAATAGAAGTGGTCAGTGATCTACAATAAGCATTGTACGGAAACCGGTGTGCTATACACTTCGGTTTGGGCCCAAAATCCAAGCCGAGTGTTCCTTGAGGGCAACACGGGCTACGAGTTATTTTCGAAAATAGAAAAAAAGTTCCACTGGAACTTAAATACTTCCAACCCCAGTCCATAATTATGCTTACTTTGTGCCAACGCTTTTTTTTCCCCAACCATTACTAATTTTCATTTCTATTCAATTTTTGTTAATTACATCCGGTAAAAAATTAATAAAAAGTATATCTATA
The DNA here is from genome assembly GCA_028386065.3 of Turnera subulata. Taxonomy (NCBI): domain Eukaryota; kingdom Viridiplantae; phylum Streptophyta; class Magnoliopsida; order Malpighiales; family Passifloraceae; genus Turnera; species Turnera subulata. The sequence goes on from JAKUCV010005986.1 coordinate 53,637, forward strand.
TTTTATCCGAACAACTAAAGTATATTTTATTCATATTGTTCAGTCATAATCGATCAGACTGATACTATGTCAAAAGACCAACTCGACTTAAAAGCTTAAATTGTTTGGCAAAGTCTCTAGCAAATAATTTTATATTCTTAACTACTAGGGTCTTAATACAATTTTTTCTGGTACTTTTTAATTCTACACACACATATATATATATATATATATTAATATGATAACTATATTAACAATGAGTTATTATTATTTATGTCATATGTTTATATTTCTTCCACATTTCCTCCTCTCTTTCTCCACATCCCTAAAAGAGAAATTATTGATAAAGTTTTGAGAGTAACAATTTCTCCAAATAGCACAATTGGTACAATTTTTAACTTTGTAACAACATTTTTTCTAATTCTTTTTGATAATAGCTTATAAATTTAAGAACTTAAAATTCGAATACATAAGAAGTTAGTTTTATGAGGAGGAATCAGTACTCCCCTTGGTCTATTAATTGTAGAGCTACGTCCGACAAAAAAAAATTATTGAGCTACTATTATCTTAAGGGGTATATACGACTATACAGTTTTTTTATTGATTAGAGTAAACAAAAATTATATCAAAAAGTCTCTAATGATTTGAGTGTCCGGGGCGTCTACTAAGGAGAAATACAATAATTACGAAGATTATCTAGGTGATGAAGTTCATCATCGGGGCTTAAACCATGCTTTACAAGACAACCCACAAAAAATTTGCCGAAAAGAGACAGTCCAGCAGGTATTTTTTTGGGTGCAACATACGACTATACCTTTGTAATCTGTAGGCAATGAACAAAAATTCCACAGCATCATCAATAGTAAGCATCCCTGTTTATTGTACCCAAAAAAAGTAAGCATCCCTGTTTCATAGGCCCAAAATCAGTATTGTTGGAAGATACTACTTTGCAGGCCATCAAAGGATATCTCAGGCCCACTTCTCAACAAACCAAGTTTAGAAATTGTTACATTCAGTTTGCCAATCCATTACAGTCCCATTACGGAGCAACACCCCAGACGTCGACCCCAAAGAATACGGGCAAGATGAGAATTCTCCCAAATGCTATGATTTAGTAGCTAGCTCTGGCTGAATGCCTGAAACGGAGTGTGTAGATTCAGTGATACCATTACTACTATTCTTTAGCCCACGCCCAAGGAAATGTCCCCCTTAGATACTGTAAGCAGTCCGTACTACTACTATACGAGTACTAGTTCCATAGTTGGTAGGTCACGTGTAATTTGCAAACACTAAAACGGCACCTCAGGCACATCTCCTCCCACATTTTCATACCCGGTGCACGTTAGCCACCACCTCCTCCCAAATTTTAACCTACTCTCTCATATCTCTCTCTCCCCCCATCTTCCACAAAACTCCCCAAAATTAGACAATTATAATAAAAAAAATAAGAAAAGAAAAAACTCATCTGAAAGGAAAGACCAAAAATATTAGGGTTTGTACAGACTCAGTACACTCTCCTTCCCCCTTCCCTTGCTGGAGATTTCAATGCCTGCTTGCCGGCCGGCCAAATCGTGCTGTGGAATCCCTAGAATAGAGTGCCGGACTGCTTCTTGCGGTCGATTCTGCCATAGCGGCGGGAAGTCGGCGTCGACTTTGCCCCCAGCCCTAATTTGATTGGGAACGGAGACCAATAAGCGGCGTGGCGATCCGGTCATGGCCCCGAGTCGCAGAAGAGGCGCCGCAAAAGCTGCCGCGGCAGCTGCCGCCCGCCGCCAGTGGAAGGTCGGCGATCTCGTCCTTGCTAAAGTAAAAGGCTTCCCGGCCTGGCCTGCCAAGGTTTGTCCCTTGTGTCCCTTCTTCTGTTAGTTTGTTTATGGTTCTTGTGCTCACATGTGTACAGAGTGAGAGTGTTTTGCCTTCTCACGGAGAGGTTTGGTTCAGTTGTGGTTTTTGTTGGTTGCATGTTGATATGATATGGATTGCGCTTTTTTTTTTTTTTCCTGCGCCTGTGCATTTGGTGGTAGTCTGCTAGATACTCTTGGATACAGTATGTTCTGGAATATTGGTCTAAAGGTTATAGTGGTTTTGTCGGCGTGGATGGGTGATTATTGCTGTTTGTTGGTGTAATTGAGATAGTGTTGGGCTTGACAAATATTTGTTAGATTTAAAACTAACTACAGTATTGATTGGGAACATTTTTGAATATCTGGAGTTTAATACTGGAAGTTGGAATTAGTTTTCTGTAACTCTCTGTGCGACTTGTAATTAATAATGGTGGCATGAGATGCTTGCGGGAGAAAATACCTTTGCAGTATAAGTTGGAGATGGTAGTTTAATTTGGAAGGGAATACCTTTGCAGTATAAGTTGGAGATGGTAGTTTAATTTGGAAGGGAACTGTAATTTCTATGCTAGCGGATTGTTTTTCTCTGCCTAAAAGCATAGTTAACCTCCATTTAGTCCAAACCAAGTGAACCTTGTCTGCTGGTTATATAGTGTTTTTCTATTGTCTTAATTTCTTCTGGACTTATCGAATTGATCACTGTTGCCAGGTAAGCGAGCCGGAGGAGTGGGGATATCAAACTGACCTGAAAAAAGTACTCGTCCACTTTTTTGGAACTCAGCAAATGTGAGTATGAGTCACTTTTTTCTTCTTTGTTGTTGCTGAGAAATCTACTATTTCTTGTATTTATTTGTTTTGAGGTTTCTTTTTACGTGTTGGTTTTTGATGAATCAAAAGAATCAAATGGTGTTGATAGAAGCCAAATTCATATTTTTTTATGATTAAGTTTTCATTAGTGATAATCCTTCTCTCTTAGTCTATGGTCTCGTGCCTCTAAACTCCCCACATTTGGTGCTTCCATTTTCTTTTCAATTTGTTTGGTATTAGTTATAGGGTGATAAGGAAGAGGAAACTGTCATTTGGAACTCTAGTCTTAAGTTGAAGATCCAGGAGTAATATATGTGGCTCTTTCTGTCAAAGTTAGTATGTTTTTTTTGTGAAACAATGGATGAAAAGAAGGGGAAAGATGTATGATCTCATTTCGAAGTAGGATTTATCTTGCTCAGGAGCTCTAAGTAAGTTTGTTTTGCTTGTTAACACCACAAAAAATTATAAGGAAATTGATATTGGTTTTTATGCCTTTTGGTGGTATCATGTGAAGTATGGAACTTCTGTTCGGTAATATTGAATTTGTTGTCAAGGTGAGATTGCTGTTGGAGTGCTTCTAATTGCAGTCAATATGTGTCTATTGCATGACTTTTTTTGGCAATTGTAACTTGTACCGTTAAATTTAGTCATGAGTTGTTGTCAAATCTCATCCCACTAGTATGTAGTTGCAAAGCACCATCGGGGAAGAGCATCTTAAAAAGTATGTAATAGCAAAGCACCATCAAATATTGTTTTCTTTCAATTAGAAAACGTTTTCTACATGCTGGCAGGAGGTGTGTGAGGGGGGGTAGGTAGGTCTTGTGGCGTCTCATGTGCCTGCATTATGAATACTCATACAGGACAGAGAATCTGAAAGGTTTGTGGTGGGAAAGCACCATCAGAATCACAGAGTAGCTGGGAGTGACATCCCCTATTTTAGGAGCCTTCCTATTACGGCCCTCAAAAGTAACCAGAGAATTGCAACTGGGGCTCATGCTAGAAATTTCTTCTTTTTTCTGCACAAGTGACATAGGACTGTCCTGTGTTAACAACTATATAGAGTCCAAGCTTACAACTGCTCCTCAATAGAGTATCCTTTCACCTGGGAATTCCTGCCGATGATAGATCCAGGTTGCATAGCTTACTGCTCCCTGCAAAGTGCAAAAGCAAGTAGTGCAAATCACCCTTACCCATGAAGCTTCTATTAACCAATCTAATAGCAAGTGGTGGACTGAATCTGAATCAGCTCTAACCAAGCTTATATTATTTTTTTGGAGATTATAGATCATCAAAAACCTGTCTACAACGGCTTTTCATTTATGAAATGACTGCCTGCATGTGTCTTTTGGACTATGAAGCTCCCTCTAACCAATCTAATAGCAAGTGTTGGACTGAATCTGAATCAGCTCTAACCAAGGTTATATTATAAATCATCAAAATCCTATCTACAACTGCTTTCCATTAAAAAATGGCTGTTTGCATGCGGCTTTTGCTCCTCGTATAGCTTTCCCAAGGAAACTTGGGCCTCACTAGCTAGCATATTGTAGAAACAATGACCATTGTATCAAATAGATTGAGCATCATGGAGGGCATGGGAGTTTGAAATGTGAGTGATTTAAAGTTGATGTAGCACAAGCTACATATGCTAGGAAGAGAATTTGTAGAAGAGACTGTTCTATCAGGAAAAAGATGCTAAAAAAGAATTCAGAAAAGCTCTTAAATTTTGTTATCTTTTTGTTTCCTTATCCTGCTTATTTAGCTCCACTCATCCATTATGGAAGTACTAACAGCTTCATGAGTGCTCTAAGTAGCCATGCTTGATGCCTGTGCCTTATTTTTCATCATTTCTTGATTTTCTAATATGCTGAAAAAGCTGCAAAATCATCATTTATCTGTCTGTGATTTGAACACTGCCATTTATGTGATTCCCCTATGGTCCTTGAGGTGTTAGTGTGCTTATGCTGTTGTCTCAATCAATGAACAGGGACACACGTGGGTTTAGGCAATTCTTTTAGGCCGATGCCTATTGTTTGCTTAGTTCAAGCTTAACTGGTTTGTTAGATGTTAATTTTTCGTTTACTAAATGCAAATTGGTTCCACTTCAAGGTCCTCAAATAAAATCACCCTTGTACAACGTAATGTGTGATACTACTTGATCAAACTAATACGTTGCTTTTCACTGCAACGGACAGACTACCAAGTTCCATCACTGTCATCCTGCAACGCTTTAGTGCTTGCTCTCCTTGTGTCACTCGTGCTTTTGTAGCATTCTGTTTGGAGAAGCCATTTTTCACATTCAGCACCATCCGTCTATTAGCTTGTAATTTCTACCTGTTTTTCTTGTGGTTGCCCCCTTCAAATAAATGCCTTCATCATACAATACAATGAAATTGCGTGCTTGATTTGAATGATGTACTTTTGCATTGGCATTGATCGAATTTCTTGGGAAGTATATGATGTTGCTTGACAACAGTACGGATTTTGAAGTTTAAATTGTCAAATGATGTATCTTTCACGTAGCACAAAGCATGAATTTACTTGATGCATTATTTTATCTCTTTATTTTCCTGGTTATTCACCTCAGATACTTAAGGTATGCCATTTGCTTTTTCTTGTTTGTCTGCTTGGCATCATTTTTTAAAAATGCCGATTATGGGAATCTGTGTGACTGTTTCCTTATAAAATGCACTCTCTAAGGGCTTGATGTGAATGCCACAAGTAATTTTGCTTTGTGTCAATAATTCAATCTTCTGCAGAGCCTTCTGCAACCCTGTTGATGTTGAAGCATTTACTGAAGAGAAAAAACAATCACTCTTGACCAAGCGGCAGGGGAAGGGTGCGGATTTTGTTCGTGCTGTGCAGGAGATAGTTGATGTCTATGAGAAGTCAAAGAAACAGGATCAAGTTGATGAATTGAACTCTGGGCCTGAGGTAACTCTGGCAAATGGTGGGAATTCAGTTGTGTCCTCGGCTCATATTGAGTTGAAGGATCGTGTGGAAACTTCTGAAGCAACTACTACTGGTGGAGAAGACCATTCTGTTCCTGTTGATGTTACTCAAGATGTGGTGGAAACTGGTTCTTTGCATGAGAAAGATGCTTTATCAGAGCAACCCACTGATACTGTGGTGGTTTCAGAAAAATCTATTATAGCTACTTACACTTCTAGAAAAAGATCTGGAGGCTTAAGGTCCAGGAAACCCATTGTGGAGAAAAAGGTTCCCTCAGTTGAAAGGTCTAGAACCTCGTCCCGCTTGGAATCAGCGAGAGTCCAGAACTCAATGATTTGTAATGATGCTAAAAATATTGCTGCGGATGCATCCAATGGTATAATCCGAGACAGAACCTCACGAAGGAGCAAGCGGATGAGGAAATCACCAGAAGACTCTGAGTGGGATGATGAGGATTCTTCTGCATTTGTTTCAAATTGTAGCATTGAAGACAATGGTTCTGAAATTGTCACTGTTGAATCTGATTCATTTAGCTTGAATGAAGGCAGCACTATAGATAGTGGTTGTAGACCAGAGCACTCGGAGACATTTGTCGAGTGTTTGGAGGGTGATGTTCACCTGAGCAAAGGGCTTGATTTCCAAATCCAGGCTGTGGTTATAAAGAAGAAAAGGAAACTGAACAGGAAACGTGCGAGTAATGAAGCTGCTGAGCCAACTGTAAAGCTTGAGAGAGAAGGTGATTTGGACATTGGGTTGAGTAATAGTGGCCAGTATTCACATAGTGGTTGTGAAAATGTAAACAATTACAGTAAAGAAGATGGAGACAAGCACTTGCCACTGGTGAAACGTGCCAGAGTTAGAATGGGGAAACCATCGTTCTCAGATGAAGAACACAATGATTTTTCTCAAGCCGAAGAGAAATATTCCAATGAATTTGCAGTAAACCTGACAGAGAAACGCAATAGTTTTCCGCAAGCTGAAGCAAGAACATCCCATGATGCTGTAGTTGTCAAGTTGGAGCAGGTTGGCCCATCTGTAAATTGCACTAATGATAGCTCCGTTCCCGGAGACTCATCTGTGCTGAAGGAAGCTATTCATAATTCATCGCCTCCAAGGGTTTCTTCTCAAATTCCAGCAGACAGGCCTCTGCTTTTGAGAATCAAGGAAAGCCAATCATTTGGAAATTCTGCAGATGATGAAGCTGCTTTACCTCCATCTAAGCGTCTTCATCGTGCCTTAGAAGCAATGTCTGCAAATGCCGCCCAAGAAGGCCAAGCTGGTGCTGAAACACCCTCTGTGAAAACATCAATTAATGGCTGCTCCACCTCAGGGAACTCTTTGCAGGTGGCCATCAATAGCGAAGAAACGAATAACACGGCAGAATGCGGTGCAGCAGGTCCTGGTGATAATGCGTCCTGTTTATGCTCTACTACAATCTCCGAGGAATCTGCGAAATTGTTGCTGGAAGCTTATGATCAGGCAAGAGAATGCACTGCGGTACAAGAACCAGGGGCAGGTGCCTTTCCTGAGACCATGGACCAAGATGGAAGCAAAGATAATGGTGGGTTATCTTCCGCAACTAGCCCTACCTGTACTGCTGTACGAGGCGACAGTCCAATAAGTATGATACCTGATATTGATGATGGACAGGCTAATCTGCTACCCAACAATCAAGCTTCTGATGAAGATGAAGGTAATTGTGACAATATGAAGGCAAGAGATTTGATAGCTGGAAATCTTGATAAAGAACTCTGTTTGGAAAAACAGTGTGGGCTTATTCCAAGTGTGGATGGAGCTGTTAAGGTTGCTTCTCAATATGGTATGGGTGTAGATTCATGCAGCATTGGGGACGGTGCTCTTCAGAACACTGAGTCCTTCAGGTCTCAAATTGGGGATAATAGCCAAATAAGTGGCGTGTAAGAGTTGCTTCTCTTTTTTGACATCTTTGTCTGTAGATGCTTTTTATGCTTATTTTCAAATTGATCAAGCAGAATAATACTATATTGCTGTCTTCATGCTCTTTTTCTTCTCGCTAAAATTGTTGCATGGGATTCAGATGGCTGAATTGGTGTACTTTTTCTATTTGCCAGTTCTCATTCATTTTTTTATTACAAGCGCAACTAATCTCCTTGCTTTGTTTCCTTAGGCTTGCACAGGAGAAGGATGCAAAGTCTGATGCAGGACAGATACATGTTTGTATGTCGGATAATAATACGGGTGACAAACTTGTTCTGGACAACCATTCAAGTCCATTTCAAGCTGGTGCAGTTGAATCTCCTATTCGGATGTCGCCTTCCACTACTCCAATAGGTCACGTGTCTACTGCTGAAAGTGCTAATATTATCCAAAACACTTGCTGTTCTAGTCCAAATATTTCTTCCAACAAGAACACTGTGCCTAGAACAGTTGCTGTGGAAGAAAAACTTGATTCAGCGGTGCCTCAAAGACTAAAAGTAAATGACAAAGGTGGTAAGAATACAGAATCACTGGCTGCTTTGTCATCTTTCGAGGGAGTGCTTGGGTCGTTGACACGGACAAAAGATAGCATTGGTCGAGCAACTCGTTTGGCTATTGACTGTGCAAAGTTTGGTGTCTCTGCTAAGGTAGGATTCTGGCACCTAGGCATGTATTTTACAGTTTAATGTTAGCTTGTACTTGATTCTGACATCTGATTGGCAAATTTCTTTTGTTTCTGAGTCATATCAATGTGCAAGACCTTTTTTTTTAAATTTTTCTAAGAATAGCTTGTAGCCAGTGAATTTCTCCTTCACGACCTTCTTTGTTCAAATTCCTTTGACGATCTACTCAACTAGATGTTATTGAAGTGGAGAAGATGTTGGACTTGTCAGATGTTGGTTTATCCGGTTAGGAGTTCACATACTAATCAAATCTTCACTGGCTGTAGCAAAGGATGTAATAGTTTTAAAGACATTGACCGTGCACATTTCTTTTAGTTTCTGCTATATAGCTTCAATTACTTACTTTGCCTGTTCCGCAGTCTGTGGCATTGTTGAATCAAAAATTGCAGGAGGTGTGATGTGATAAGGTGGGGCTTCTTTCTAGGGCATGTTAGGTTTTGTTATCCAATTAATGCTGATTCTGAAGTTTTTGAAGCGTGTCTTCTGTTTTGATTGAGTCAGTCCTTTCATTTTATTGGTGTTGTTCTATTTGTGATTACTGCATCCGCATTTCATGATGGACTGATTGCATAACTTTGTTCAATGTTTTGCTTTCTGGCAATGATTTTTACTCTTGATTACATAACATATGTGTCTGGATATAGAATCTGTATGTTATCGTCAATGATTCCAAAAGGGTTGATACTGTCTTGACCACTGAGACTGCTCAATTGTATGAATTTTAATGTTTCCTTGTACTAATGTGTATATCATTAAGTCTGTGTCTGTGGTATAGATTTTCTTTTGATGTATTGCTTTGTATTGATGCCTAGGTCATGGAAATTCTGTCTCGCACGTTGGAGAGTGAGTCAAATTTGCACAGGAGAGTGGATATCTTCTTTCTTGTTGATTCTATTGCTCAGTGTTCTCGAGGTTTGAAAGGTAAAGACATGTAGTTATGCTCGCTTCATAGCTGATGTACACACCTAGGATTAAGTGATGTTAATATTCTGTTTGAATTTTCAGGTGATGGTGGTGTATACCCGTCAGCTATTCAAGCAGTGCTGCCTCGCCTCCTTTCAGCTGCGGCTCCTCCTGGAAGTTATGCGTATGAAAATCGAAGGCAGTGTCTGAAGGCAAGCCTTGAGATTTTTTCGTGCTTTTGGTTTTTGCTTATAAAATTCCTTTTCTTCTCTGGCTTATCTGTTACTTCCTTCACTTCTTTCTAGGTTTTGAGGCTTTGGCTGGAAAGAAGGATTCTTCCAGAATCTGTCATCCGTCATCATATGAGGGAGTTGGATTCACTAGGGTGCTCCTCGGCTGGTCCCTATGCACGGCGTTCTGCCAGAACAGAAAGAGCTTTAGATGATCCTGTTAGAGATATGGAGGGTATGCTTGTTGACGAATATGGAAGGTTTGAATTTCCTGATATTTCTATTAGCTCTTATTTAGTCAAAAGTTTAAAAAACACATTTAACGTCTCACTTTTTGTACCTCAGCAATTCAAGCTTTCAGCTTCCTGGATTTTGTATGCCCTGCATGATTAAGGTTGAAGATGATGGGAGTGATTCTGATGGTGGGACCTTCGAAGCTGTCACTCCGGAACATAATTCTGAAGCTCTTGATGAAAAAGTGACCAAGCCTGCAACAGAGAAGCATACTCACATATTGGAAGATGTAGATGGCGAGCTTGAAATGGAGGACGTGGCCCCCTCTTGCGAAGCTGAGATAATTTCAACCAGTGGCATCACGGGAGTGAATGCTGCAGAAAATTTGCATGTGCAGTTTGAACAACATTTTCCTATGCCATTTCACTCAGTGCCACAGAATGTGCGACCATCATCACCCCCATTTCCACCATCCCCACCACCCCCACCACCTCCTCCTCCTCCTCCTGCCACTGCTCGTCCTTCAGTTGTGATGCCTGAACCTTATGTTAATGCCATTGATTCAAAGGTTTATACAAGTTCACAGGTGTGCCTCAGTTTAATAACTTTTTAAAGTATTTTTCTTTTCTGGGTGAGATTATTGAAAGTGTTTCTTTAGCATGTACCAGATGCTCGACTCGAGAAATTTTCTTTCCCTCCGTATTTATGTTTTGGGTCAAATTGCAGAACATGCATGATGACATGCGACAATCTGTGCCTCAGCATTCAGTGGCATCGAGAATGAATCCGTCGATGTCGAATGCAGTGCGCTTTCATGGTCCAGAGTTTAGAGATCAGATGCAGATTTGCGAGTCAACTAGCTCTTACGGCACCTATCCTGTACACCAAACGAGCAGTATTCAACATAGTGATGGCCCTAGCTTCCATCGTAATCCTTATCCTCCGAGGCCACCACACCCTCCTCCATCTAGTCAGTTCTCATATGTTCAGGGTGGTCAGCATATGAAGTCGCGGAGAGATACTCCGCCCCCTTCCTATTCCAATCGATACCACTCATCGCATAATTTTGATGGTGCAAACTATTATGATAACCATGAGAGAACGAGATCAGTTTCATATGAGCCTTGTGAGGACTGGAGATTTCATACGCCCTCTTTTCCTGGTGAGGATTATTTTTGACACGAATATAGGTTCTCTGCGTTATACATTTTGCATCATATCTCTGATTTTCTTGGTAATTTTTCCACCTTAGGTCCAAGAAATCAATACAAGGGTAAAGGATCTTATGCACCTGCTCCATATGGTGGTCCCCCACGGGAGCCAAATAGATTTCATCGTCAAGATTGGGAACCTCATTCCCGAGGAATGCATCATAGACACTTCATGCCTTTTAGACCACCTTCTGGAGGTGCAATTCCAGTGGCAAATAGATGTGAGCGTCTCTTTCACTATGTCGGAATATTGTCTTGCTTGCAAGCGCTTAAAATTTTTTCTTTTTTGACAATACTACCTCCATTTAAAAAGAGTGACGTTCAAGGTCTTACACCAATATTTAAAAACAATTAAGACAACCTAGACTGTAGTGATAAAAGTAATGCTTTACTCGACAAAAAAGAAAAAAGTAATGCTTTACTAAATTTTCCCTATGTAGAAATTTTTATTTACTAAATCTTTCTCTCAGTATATTATTTAATGACAAGAATGTGTTTGGAACAGAAGCAATTAATGTTTACTAGGGATAGTAAAGCAGCATATATTGTAAAACATAACCTAAATTTAAAATGTCTAATCTTTTTAAAATGGTGAGAGTAGTTTGTTTACCTTTTCATATTGCTGTGCCAGCCGGCATTCGTCCAGTATTTCAATTCTAGGCTCCTTTTCAAAATTCAACTGGAACCTGGTATTTCCATTGGAGACTAAAGATATATTTCTGTTTCAGCATCAAGTATGTGGCGGCCAAGATGAGCATGTATCACTCCTGCCCTGATATTGGTATGATTCTTCGGGATCTTGCTGTTTGTTCATTCAGGTATTGGCTGCTTGTCTTATCATATTACTTATCCGACTATTTTTTGTTTCTTAGGGCTATCCAATTTTTTCTCTGCTTTTTGCGGCTTGTATCTGGGTGAATTGATGTGAGCGCGCAAAAGTCCCTTAGGGGTTGAGGCGAAACCGCTGTACGACGTAGAAGGTTGGTATGTATATATGTACTTTATCATCTCTACTACCAAAGCAGAGGGCGTGACAGCCGTTGTAGAGATTGGGATTGAGCTGTAAGCTAGCTATGTAGGCCGCCATGTATCATTCTAGTTTTTGTTTTGTGCTGTTGGTATAATTTTTTTTTTATATATATATATATAAAAGGCCACATGGGGATTTTATCAAATTTTCTCCTGGCCATTTGTTAGAATTCGTACATTATTAGTTAGTTCCCCTATCATGGTGTAAACAGCTTTTATTTAAACAATAGTGGAGGATTTCCCTGGCCCTGGTAATTCACGAAGCCGGGTAATTCACGAAGCCGGGGCATCCAGTGATTCAACGTTTATCGGTGGATAATATATAGTTGTATGGTAAATATCAGTATTCTTTGGACTTAGTCATTGACAGGAGCTTTGATCTCTCTTCTGCCCGTCTTTTGGTTATTTTGTTATTTCGAGCATTAAGCTTTAGAATGCTTCCAAGTTTCAGCATGTGCGATGACTAGAAGGCTGATTCTCATAATCCTCTTCAAAAGCAAAGCAGCATCATCCATCAGATTTTTGTACAGCAAGTCTAGTTTAAAAAACCTCCAGCTATCCACCGTCCCCCTAAAGCTGGTTTAAACGATTCTCCCAAAGTTGAAAAGGACTTCTGCAGTTAGCATTGAGCTATTCTTCGAATTTATGTGCTGAAACATCTAGCAAAACCCTCATTCTTGCAAAAAAACTCTAATACAAAAAGATGCATCGCGTTTTCACCTGGGTTATAACTCCTTCAGGCCTGTTTTAAACTGTACGTTCTCCTGAGGATGCAACAATAATGGACGGACAGTCGTGGAGAAAAATATTAGGAGAAGAAACAGTTTTTTTTTTTTTTCCTTTAAGAAATAGCAATAAATGTGAGTAGGCAATGCTAGTGACTTAATATGACCTGACTAAGCGGGGAATGAAATTCGGTTTTACTCGATATCATATTTTGCCGATTTGAGAAGTGGATCATTAACTGCTGTTTCTCCAACTATATATATTTTTTTTTTATCTTCTGGTTAGTACATTGAATTCTCATATACAATTGTTTTTCCAATTAAGATCACTCTCAAATCTCAATATAATTAACATAGAACGATCACTATATTAATGTGTCTTGATATTACGGCTATTCAACGAATATCTTGCAAATGCGAAATCCTTAAACGACAATAAGATCCAATAAAGATTCTTAAAACAAGAGAAATAAGGAATTTATTTCCCTAAAACTCGGAAGAGGAGACTCGTTACTGATATTGATTATTGAGCATAATAGATTTTCTCCGAGTAGCAGACATCCTGGACTGGAACTAACATAGGGTAATGTATATATAAAAAAAAACAAAGAAAGAAACATAATAAAGAAAAGTAAACTTCGAAAACCGAAACAATAGGAGGATATTTCGTCTGTGGGTTCACATTGAAGGCTCAACAACAGTCACCTTCCAACTACTGGATAAATGATGCTGAAGAGGCCCTGTGACCTGTCAATTGTGATAAATCATTAAACCCAGAAAGCAATCGAACACAAAAAAAAAAAAAAAAGGGGGATGGGGGCTTCTGGGTCAGTGCCGGAGAAATCAATCTACGAGTTCACGGTGAAGGACACTAGAGGTCAAGAAGTGGACCTTAGCATCTACAAAGGCAAGGTTCTTCTTGTAGTCAACGTCGCCTCCAAATGGTTCTGTCCTTCTTCCTCTACTCCTCGTTACTTTCCCTTTTCTTTCTTTCTCAAGTTGATTGTTACTCTTTGTACATTCTAAACCCTGCCTTCTGTTTGTTTCTTCTTTTGTGGGGGGACGGTTTTACCAGTGGATTCACCGATGTCAATTACACCCAGCTCACTGATCTTTATGCAAAATACAAGGACAAAGGTCTCTTATGCCTTATCTATCTCCTCTTCTACTTTGATGGTTTCTGCTTTCTTTTTTTTCTTTCTTTTTTTTTTTTTTTTGCTGTCCCTTGTCTGAGTTCTTTTTTCTACCATTGTTGTGACTATTTTGGTGTTTAGCTTTATATGTTCAATTGCCAAAAATTGTGGTGTGATTTCAGGGTTTGAAATCCTGGCATTCCCTTGCAACCAATTCTTGAAGCAAGAGCCCTTGACAAGCCAGGAGGCCCAGGAGTTTGCTTGTACTAGGTACAAGGCTGAATATCCAATCTTCCAAAAGGTGATTGAATTAGAGTTTTGCTTATGGGTTATTTTACAAGCTTATACGCATGTGCCTTGTGTAGTTTCCAACATAGTCATAGTGTCAACGGCAATTTTTGATTTATGGTTTAGTCGCGCTTTGCTTTTTTAGCCCATCGAAGATGCAGCATTTTGTTGTGATGTCTGTTTAGGCACTCGTAAAATCTATCTTTTCCTCAAAACGGAAATAAGGGGCTGCATCTGCTGTACGTTACTGTATCTGTTAATTGTAAGAAAAAAATCAGTTAGTAGCACTATATATAGCTATATTTAGAAGATGTCATTTCCCAATAAACCATAAAATCCAGGATTCTGTTATCTTGTTTAGCTATCAGTACCTTGAATTATGTGTCTTCTGGGTATTGGACCCAAGATGAGAGTGCCCTTTGTAATTGCTGATGAAGTAACCGATTGCCTTCTGCGAGCTCTTTGCCAATATTACCCTACCATATATAAACCCTCTGATAACTCATAGACGTAAGGCTTAGAAATTACTCCATTAAGGAGCATCTTGCTTTTTGGTGCAGAACAACTCTGACTTGGTAAATTCTCGTATATGATGTTAGAAAACTGGGCAAGAAGTGGAAGAAATTTGAATACTTGAGGATTCTTGAATATAGAACTCAGAAACATTAGTTTCTGAAGTTTTCAAGGTCCGGGTTGATCCATGTTCGGAATTAGTAGGAAATTTTTACACAGAGTTGGTGTTTGAGGACATATTTCAAATGAAGGAAATTTCAGAAGAGAAATCCATAGTCATGTCTGTCACTGATGTTTAACGATGCTCTCCATGTGACTGGCTCGTTTGCACCATGTAAACAAACTTATTACTCTTGTACTAACCTTTGTTAAATTTAGGTACGCGTTAATGGCCCGAGTACAGCACCTCTTTACAAATTCCTCAAGGCAAGTAAATCTGGATTTCTAGGATCGAGGATAAAGTGGAATTTCACAAAGTTTCTAGTTGATAAGGAAGGGCATGTCCTGCAGCGCTATGGTCCATCTACTCCTCCTTTGTCCTTTGAGGTTCTTTCTCCTTTCTCTGGTCTGGGTTACGCTTTATATGCATTCACTGTTACTCAAGTAGCCATGTGTTCCTGATACTGGCCTTCTTATTCTCTCTCTCTCGTAACAGGCTGATGTTAAGAAAGCATTGGGCGAGAAGTGAGAAATATGTTGTGAATTCTTATGTTACTGGCTGTGAGAGATATAAAGCATGTATATGTCACACCTCCTTATTTCTGGTTAGTTTCTGTATATCATGAGTTATATTTAAACCTCATTGTTGTCTTTGTAATCATTCTGAAAAACTAGCGCTTGCTTTGTGGAATATTGGGACCAGATGGGTTTGCATTGTAGAATTACTGAGTTGCAGTGTGAATTATTACTCTTTTTGTAATTGAACAGTATGAATTATTACTTTCTGTAAATTGCACCATTTTATTAATTCTCCGTTTGTGGTCTTCCTTCCTAGATGAAATTTTAGGATGCCGATGTTTTGCTACTTGCAAAGTAAAATATCGTCTGATGTTGCAAATATTTGGCCTCAGCAACTGTTTCAGGAGGGCAGATTATATAGTTTTATCAACTTGAAACAGTGAACATGCAGATTTTGATGGGCCATAGGCATTGATTTTGTGCCAGTTGGTTTTGAGCATCTACAGGTGTCCATGCTGGCAAACTTCATGCTAGCGTTGGTTTTTATATATGTGGAAAACAAGTAGTTCCTAGGTATTAACTGTTTCACATAGCAAGAGCTGCCTCGATATTTTTGCCCATGCAATTCATTCGTCCTACCCTCCTAGGGGGAGCTGTCAATAGATTTTTTTTTGGTTCAAGACATGATTTAAGACCTGATTATTTGGTTCTGACAAATAATTTGTTTGTTTGTCAGGAAGTTGGAATTAGTAATAATGAGAATTCAGAACTTATACTTACCCATCCAATTGCAATTTCTACTTATTTTCACAAATCTCCTTCATTTGATTCAGTTTAAAACTCATTTGTTATGGTTTCTTTCTGGCCTGTATTACCCACATAGACATGCTTGAACATAGAGAATTTCATACTTCCGCATAACATGAGAATTTTATACATGTATGATTACGGCAAAACAATATGATGCCAACCTTTCTTACCTTCAACTATGTTTTCAAACAATCTAGAAGCTGCTAAGTTCTGGGTTTCCTCTAGCATTGGATGTGGGTTTTAGGCTTTTAGCACAGGTGTTAAGTCCTCATTCCAGCTTAGCTTTAGAAACCCCTCTTTTGGTGACATGAGACCACTTTCAGGTATTAAATGGCTCTTCTGGACTCCCCAACTATGGCTTTATCCTGCACTTCCATGCCAGAAACACCAAACCCCCAGGCTATCACACTTGATCTCTGTCAACACGTGCCATGTAGGTCGAGGATATCATGAGACATGGGGCACCACATGCATCCATGAACCAACAAATTTGAGCTGCTCACGAATCTCATGTTCATATAGCACAAATAAAATCCTCCCGACAGCTTGGATTTTTATACAGTCATTGATGATTTGTTGTAAGAGCCTCTTTGTAGTGTAACTATAGTTCCACCTCAACCATCTTGTTGCCTTCCCACGTGTGTGCTTTCCGTATTTTTTAACCATGTCATGTCTGTAGTATGAAGTGTATGCCCACACCCTTTTGGCTTGGGGTTAAAATCTCTTGTTTTGCATTAGCTCACTTGATCCATCCCTTTTCCCATTCTTGGGTGTCCTATTTCCTGTTTCATTCACTCATGTCGGCCCTGCATTATGCAAGACCAATGCTTTTGCATAATTCCAGTTTGAGCAATTCCTTCTTGTTTGCACGCTAATCGGGTGCAGATTATGTCATATAATTGTTTGTTGTGCATGGATATCCGAGGTTGAGATTGTAATAATCACCCTCAAAAAGACAATTATCAATAATGTAAACGGATGTGACTAACTAGATATTCTGATACTATTGCGTGCATGGATTCAACCCAGCAGACCTTATCTTCTTTCAAGTTTCTTTACACTATGGAGGGATAAGGTGGTGGTGTTTACAATATCTTCTCCTCTGCCAAACTTTACCGCTACACAAGGGTCATAGAGTAGCACGTGCAGAGAGCCCACAAGGCAGGGGCCGAGTGGCCGGCGACCCAAAGAAAGATGACCCAACAGCACACGTGTTAGGACAGAAATCCACGAACAATAAACAGGGTTGACCCCATGTATGTCCCATTAGGGGGATTATAGCGAGATACAAGGCTATATGTGCAGTTTATATCTCGACAGTGAGGTATCGCCTCCTCTGCCTTCCATGAAAAGATAATGTTAAAGAAAAGGAACAAGAAGCACATTACAGGTGACTTTGAGACTGAAATGTCAAGACCAACAATGATAAGTGGCAAGCATGTCGGATTGACTAGGACGATTGTAAGAAACTAAGCTGGACATGGTGCACGTGATTTTGGGTCTAGTTGGGGTAAGGTTAGTCCCCATTGATGGATGTTTCAATGGTTATTAACTTACTATTATGTCAAGGCTGTCTAGATGTATGGTAATGGGTGTCAATAAGCTTCCCTTGATGTCAATTTCTTGGTTACTTTTGGCTAGTGTTGTTTCACATGTCAAATTTGTTGATACCCCATTTCTGCCGTTATTAGTGATTTGAGAAAATTTATGATTGATGATGCAGTTTCAATTGGTGGGGGAATTTATATATATCTCCTCCATATACGCGCATACGCCCAGCCTTAATTATTGGAGACTATGCCGTTCCATGTACAAATATTTTGGGATTGGCATCATGAGTATGAAACATCTCAAGAATATTTCCTCTTTATTCTTTCCTTTTCTACATTAAACCATTGCAGGTATTGCTTGAACAGAAATGTTAGATAGTTTCCGGTATTTAATTCTTTATGGCATAGTTTCTTTTCTTTTTTTTTACAGCGGACTCAAGACCTTCAGCCATGATGACAAGTAGGCACTTGAGCTATGTAACAAACAAAAAGAATAATAGTAGCAGTTCCTAACCAATCTGTATACAACGAACTTTGCTGGCTAACTAATCATCATTCAATGAAACATAACAAGGGATCATACCTGCCTTACATTATTGATTAGTCAAAGCGTTAGCTATATTATAAGTGGAGGGGTTTACAACAAACATCCACAACTGATTCTCTATGCTGCTACCAATACAGCAGCAACCTCGATCTACCATGTCAAGGTGCTTCGTAATTGGACAATATTATAAGGTCATGTGTTAAACGTTCACACTAAAACACATATTCTAACAACGAAACTGTAATTAGTACAATATTAAGGAATATAAGACAATGTAAGAGTTCAGGTGTTAAATGATCCACATCTAGAACAAAAACAATGTATAAGATATGGATTCGCAATGGAACAATTAAATTAAGAGATATAATCATATCATCCCTTCAGCTTGCGGGACTCCTATTTTCATGGGAGAACTAGCACATGACAGATAGTAGAGTCTACTAGAAACATAATCAACTTTGAGGTACTGTTAGTATTCCGTTGCCCGCCTGGAGTACTTCATCATGCTTCTCCAATTAAATCTCAGGAAGAATGACATTGTAGCAGCGACTAGCAAGCATGTTAAAAACTTCTGCCATACTTTTCTTCTACAGGTTCCAACACCAAAATCATTAATATTTTGATTGGTTAGGCAGGAATATTTAGAATGATAATATGTTTATCTACAAACACATATGGTGGTGATTGTGCATGAATGAAGGTATGCATGCGAGACAAGGGTGACCCGCAGTGGGAAGGAGTCGATGTCAAGTCCTTGTCGGATTGGCATAGCGAGGAAACTAAATAGGCACTACTTTGTCCTCTTCACAATAGCATGAAGACATGGCCCATAGGCCCCTCTAACCCGGGCCAGCATTGCCACCCACCACATATTTTTTTCATACATATCCCATCCTCCCCTATATAAAGACCCTTAATCCCCCAACCAAAACCATTCAGAAAAACCACAAATTCAATACCTTCACTACTTACCATTCATAATCCAACTACTCTTTCTCTGACTTCCACAATATACCATTGTACTAGCTTGCTTCATCATTACTATGGCAGCAGCAATGAGGGGCATGAAGGTACGCTCATGGCAAAGGTGCTCAAAGCAAATCAGACAGCAACGGACAAGGCTTTACATCATTTGGAGATGCACTGTAATTCTTCTGTGTTGGCATGAGTAGACGTGCACTAGAGTGTTTCCGGATGGGCTGGAGGGACATGCATGCATCAGTTGCCAATGTACGTATATTAACTAAATTAACTTTACAGCAACGGAAGCTTGGGGTCTGGAAGAGAAATAGTGAGTGATCAGTATGTATAGTTTAATAATGGACCAGTTTCTGTGTCAAGCCAGAAACTTTCTCACCATATATAGTTTCTTGTAGAATATATATAGGAGAAAGAAAAAAGACAGAATGCCCTGTATTGATCTGCAAGACACATGTAATATAGAGGCAAAACTGATTATGTTCCTCTTTCTAGTTCAATTTTGCACAGAATTCTCTCTACTTGAAGCTTCTTTCATATACTACTACTAACTAGCTAAAATTCAACTTAGACAACCCGCGAGTCCCTAAAACATGGCTAACAAGAATTTCCAAGCACGGCAAACATGAACATCCAGTGAACCAATTTCCAGATGTTTTTTTAAGAAAGGGCTACAAAATCAGCCTTACTGGCCCAAAAGCAAACCGTAATCTTGAACCCACCAGGCTCAGACATATTATGAATACCATATAAGAGACAGAAGCTTGGTGCGCAAGGATGGATTGGAGGGTGTGGTGCTGGTGATCAATGGCGTTCTTTGTGTACTCCTCCAAGCTTTGCAATAACTCTTCGTCTGTCATTTCCTTTTCGGGACTATTATTTTTTTTTTCTTTTTGCGGCGTAGTGTTTAATTACTACTGTCTAGTAGTGGTTTAGTAATTACTAGGAGCAGCGAGAGAGGAGGAGAAGAGGCGACGAGTTGTCTAGTGAGTCTAGACTCTAGAGGACAGAGTTGAGCTCAAGTGTGGAACATGTGTGATGTGTCCTGTCCCGGAGACGGAATTTTTAAAAGTATCTTTGGGATTGGGTAGTAATTTTCTTGTCTTCCTGCTTAAAGTTCGCGTAGTACAGCTTCCTTTTTTCTTTTCTTAAACTTTGACGAGTTCAGTTTTAAGCTTTCCATTTCTTTAGGTTTCGGTCATCTTTGTGGTGTTCTTGTTGCTGTCAATTATCAGGTTAAGGAGATATATTGGGAGCTATCTTTTCGTAAGATGATTTCGAAGTTTGCTCCCAGGAATTGCTTGCAGGAATTTTGTACGAATGAAAAACAGTGTGCAGAAGAAGTTTTCAAGAGGATGTTGCAAAAGGATCTTGGTTGCAGGAAATTTGGAGCTTTGGTTGAAGAAGTTTTGAAGGAAGTTTTCAAGAAAATACTGCCAAAGAATTTTGATTACAGAAAACTTTGGAGGTATGGTTCGAAAAGTTTGATGGTCACGATTTGCACAAACTTTAAAGCTTTGGTTGTCTGGAATTTAGAAGAAAAGAGTGCAGGGATTTTAAAACGGATGAAGGTGTGCAGGAGAGTTTTGATTGCTGGAAATTTAGAAGAGCTTTGGTTAGAGATGTTTGTTGAGATTGAAGGGATCAATGCACGACAGAATCCTTAGCTGAGTAGTGGAGGTCTAGGCAATAGGATCAAGGGGGAGTGTTGGAGTTGAGTTGATCCTATTGCGGGGTTTAAAGTTGACAAATAGTCTAGATAGTTCTTTTTATGTAATTAGAAGACTAGAGATATCTAGATATCTAGAATACTGTGGAAAATCACTTTTTGTGGATGATCACGTGTACTTAAAATTGTCTATATAAATACCATATAGATGTAACTGAAACCTCTTGAGTTACAACCAGCAACCATGATGAGATTGTCAGAATTCTGATGCTGAATCAAAACAAGCTGCTTTGGTTCAAGAACTCCATTTATTTTAACTGTCTTCTGCAAATAAACACAGTCTATCGAGGACTTTAAATGAGAATCTGTCCATCCAAAAGATCGACAAGGCCTTCAAAGATAAAATTTCAGAGCAGCAAGTATGTGAAAATGATATGGTAAGACAGCATAAGAGTGAAATGGGCTGTATAATTAATCCTAACTCCACAGCCTGCAGAACATATATAAAGGTTTCAAGTTGTTCAGTTTTGGGTTCTCGTCATCAAGCATCTTAGCATATAGTCAGAAGAGAAGATGCTTCCAAAAAACTAACAATTTCACGATTTCTGATAATCTTCGGAGACTTATATTGACTGGCTGGTGCGCCATTTTTGGTGGCCTCCTGAAATATCCTATCAAAGCTACCAGGTTTTACAATAGAAACCAATTGGGAGCAAGCTTCACCCCAATACCTCTGCACTTTGTATGCTGCCCCCCGACCATTTTCTAAGGACCGACAACACCTCTGAAGAGCTTCAACTGATTCCTGCAGCTTTTCCTGTTGCAGAAACATGAAGTTCTCAATTTCTACAAAGAATTTCAGCTGCTTTGGACATGTATCTGGCTCTAGGAAAGTGGTATACTCCACAATCTCCATTCCCATATGGTTTCTTAGCTCAAGCTGAAAACTCTCCATGGCAGAGATTAAGTCTGTCTCCATTACCTCATAAGCACCTTTGGGACTTCTCATCACAAATTCGATTAGTGGTGACGAATTATGAAACCCAACAACTCTGACAATGTCACCTAATCGGTATCGATACAATCCTTTATATGTTGTGACAACCAACTCGTACATCTTTCCTTCTTCAACACCTGAAAAATCCACAGTTTCTTCACCGCCACCAGCAGCGGCGGCACTCCTCCTGTCAGAGTCAAATGGAAGGAACTCAAAATAAGCGGCAGTAGGAAGCATGACATACCGAGTTGTCTCTGGAGGCTGCGTAATATCCAAGTTAAGACCAACAATACACTCTGATGCCCCGTAATTTCCCCCTAAAACCATCACGTCCCCTGCATAGTACTTGAGTTTGGAATAGTACTGCTTCATGCTTCCGGTGGTAATACACTGCAAATACCTAACGTTAGGCCATAGTTTAGACACGATCCCGGCCCAATTATTCTCCTCACAAATCAATCGAATTCTCCTTGACAGATCTACCCGAGGCCCACCCAGAACCTTACAAACAGATTCCCTCATTGCAGCATCAGAAATCTCCAGACTTGGAAACCCATTTTCTAGATCATTGCACAGTTGTTCCCATTTAGACTCTAACATGCCAAATGCTCTGACCAGAAGACGAGCATAAACTGACCGAACTCCGTCAATCACATCAGAATCCCCAAGTGCACATAGAAGATGGCAATACATTTGGTGCTCAATATTTTGACCAAAAATGACCTCGCGAGGACTTGATAGTCGATGCTGAAGCCAATCCTCCTTATTAAGTAGAAGGAGAATAGAGGCTGATGTAATCTGGAATCCACTGGGCGTAGTTGTAGTATCAGCTTCATATAAAAACAATAAGATCTTATTCACTCCAGGCCTTGGTGGAAACAACCTGAAGACACAATAATCAGAAGATTAATATTTGAAGAAACAGGAAACGTTATCAAGAAATCACAACATAGATACTAAATCAAACCCACTTTTGACGAACCGCAACAAATCCTTGCAGGGTAGTCTTCAGGGCAGCTGTTGCGAGAGCAGAATCAAAGCAGGGGATCAACTTGGGTTTCATTCCGCTAGTGCCAGAGCTGCAGTTGAACAAAATAAATATAAGGAATGAGTCTAAAACGAATTAAAGGAAAAGCTAGCAAAAAGAGATGAGGTGAATATACCTGTAGTGGAAACAATGGAGAGGGTCAACGGATAGAACAGGAGGGTGGTCAGGGTGGTTAGCCATGTTGTCGATATGGCCAGCATAGTCATCATAGGAAGATAAGGGGACTAGGCGCCGAAAAGTGGCGGCATCGATGGGAGGGAGGTGGCCGGAGAGGTAAGGCTGGAGGTAAGAGACAGAAGCTTGGTGGGCAAGGATGGATTGGAGGGTGTGGAGCTGGTGATCAATGGCTTTCTTTGTGGACTCCTCAAAGCTTTGCAATACCTCTTCGTCTGTCATTTTTTTTTTTTTTGGAACTATTTTTTTTTTGTGGGGTAGTGCATACGGTTATAGTATATTAACTAGCAGGAAACAAACAGGACACAAAACCAGCAGTTCTCTACTGATAGGGCTGGAGAGGAGAGAGATAGGCATGCATGGGATGGTGGAGATGGTGTATTAATTGGTTTCATGGTGTTGCTCGTTGGCTGTTTAATAATTATAAAGGGTTAAGCACTTCTTTTTTTTTTTTTTCTTTACGGGGAAAAACGCTACCCACATGGAGATTTTTAAAATATTGTGCGCATTAAATAAAATAGTAGTAGTAAAAAACGACGTATTGGATCATAATTCGCTGTTTTTTAACACCCTCCTCTTTCCCTTTTTTGAAGCCAGCTAATTCATTCATAAACAAATAGCGCAAATAGCAATGAGCTGCCTATGGCGTGTTTATAGCTGGAAGCTGTCGGACTCCACGACTGTGTAGTAAAACTATAAAAACAAAGGGTAATTTTATCCAACCTTGGACAAAAAGCTGGGAAACATTAGCCATGATGATGTGTACAAATGCTTGTGTTATGAGCCTTAGCTCGAGTGACACTTCTCACCTTGTGTGGGGCTGAGATCGTGGCTTCGATCCCCACCGGTATTGAGTTAGTATTTAAGTTAGATTAGGTTAGTGTAGGAATTTCTTGTGAAAAAAAAAAAAACTTGCTTGTGTGGGAGTTAGTATTTAAGTTAGATTAGGTTAGTGTAGGAATTTCTTGTGAAAAAAAAAAACTTGCTGGTGTAGGCCATTAAAGATTAATTGTACTTGGGCATTGCTATCATATCCTGGCCACATCCCCGGGTAAGTTTATTAAACGTGGATCTGTGGGGTTGCTATAATCAAATTGAACGGCAAAAGTTAAATTTCGAAATAGTACCTACATTTTAGCATTTTGCATTCTATACCCCATCCATTAAATGCTATTATATAGGTCTTGTTTTTCCCGACGTGGGGTAGCTTTATTGTTTAGCATTTTACATCTTTTTTTTTTATGATAAAATGCAAACACCATTTGTTGTACGAAAAATGTTGTTACCCTAATTTTTTGGGTTCAATACATTTTGCCCCCCTGATTTTTTGGTCAAACTTAACTTACCCCCTAAAGAAAAAAAACCAGAATTTAACCCCCTTAACTTTATTATTTCACAATTAAACTCATTTCCGTTAGTTGATTTAAGCCACGTTAACTGATTTTAACGGAATGTATATATAGGTGACATGTGGCAAAATTATAGCCATCTGATGGTGATGGCAAAAAAAATGAATTTTGTTTATAGAAAAGGAAAATAATAATTGTAAAAAAATTTTATTCAATAAAAAAATATTTCTTTACCAAAAAATCTCTCCCAACTGAAAATTATTTTTTAAACAAAAAATGTATAAAAGAAATTTATCCAAACGGAAAATATTTTTTTAACAAAAAAGACTAAAAAATTATTTCTTTTTAACAAAAAAAAGGCTAAAAAAAATTTACTCAACAATTTTTTTTTACAAAAAAAGGTAAAAGGGATTTATATTCAACATTTTTTTTTTACAAAAAAAGAAAGAAAAAAATTCTACTTAAAAATATTTTTCACAAAAAAATTTTAAAAAACTAAGTGTAACAATTTAAAAAAACTAAGTGTAACAAAAATGGTAAAAAATAATTTTACTTAAAAAAATTTATTCCTTTTACCAAAAAAAAGGCTAAAAACAATTTTACTCAACAAAAATTATATATTTTGCAAAAAAAGACAAAAAGAATTTACTCAACAAAAAATGGTAAAAAATAATTTTACTCAAAAAATTATTCCTTTTACCAAAAAAAAATGCTAAAAAATTCTTCTCAACAAAAGCTTATTTTTTTACAAAAAATAAAAAAATTACACTCAACACAAAATTATTTTTTAACCAAAAAATGCAAAAAAATATCTACTCAATAATTTATTTTTCAAAAAAAAGGCAAAAAAGAATTCAATGAGAACCACGATTTCATATGAAACAGTAATAACCGATCAACAATGCCGACACGTGGCACAAACAGTAAATACATCAAGAAATCTGGCCCAACGGCCCAATGTCAATATCATAACACCCGACTTCGGGAATCTCAATAACAATATTAGCACAGCGGAAGCATTTATAATCTTATAAACAACATATGCAAAACTCCAAATGCAAATTAATGGATCCGAGTCCTGCCTGAGGGTACACAGCAGCCTGCCCCGTACGTTCCTGTACCACAAACAATTCTTCCTATGGGATGAAACCCCGCAGGCGAGGGGTGAGTCCGAAGTGCTCACCGACGAAGGATAAACAGAAATATGTAGTCAACCATAATACTTTCGAAGTAAACACAGACAAACACAACACAAAGATTCTACCAAATTACGACTGAGCCAAGGCCAAAAGAAAATTTATTATTATTACCAATTTTATCTTCCGAGCCCCGTCACTGGACAAGCTAGGGTCGTACCTGGTTATCAACTAATTCCGGATGCCAGGCCAAAACACAATCTGGGATCAACATCCCAATAACAACCAATCCAGGATCGACATCCCAATAACAATCTCATCCGGGATCAACATCCCAATATCAATCTCATCCGGGATCAACATCCCCAATAACCAAACCAAACCGGCCATGACACCACATAACTAGTCTCTAACCATCTAGTCATACCACTACTTTCCACGTGACAATTATATCATCATCTCAATTCCAGTCCAAATCCATTACTCTTTCATCAATTATCCAATTATCTATTATCTCTGATTAATCCACAGACTCAACCAACCAACAATCTCATATCACTATTTATTCACAATTAACAGTTCTACAATGTTTCCAACACAAAATACACAGGACTAACACAATTCAACAACAGCATCAACAATTTCATAGCAATCAAGTAACAGTCAATAATCATTCCAGCAGTTCAATCGATCAACAAAAATACACACACAGCATTACTGGCACATATCAAGGGTTATCCATCCTCACCTGATGTGTCTCTGAAACTGCTATCCAGTCAACCTTGATACCCTATATGTATTTACATAGCAACACAATCACTTATAATGCACCGACAAGATGATTATGCTTGATGCCGGTTTAACAGTATTTAGACGGCTTATCTGTTCATTTTATTATCTCCACAATTATCTTATTACCAAACAGTTCAACAACTTGGTGGCAATTAATTAAATCCAACGGTTTTATGAAGTATATTTGATCTAAATCAAAAATCGAAACCGAGCGTCCAAGCCGATATCCCGGCCCTTAGGTCGCTTATGACAAGAAAACATGTATATACATAAATTCGTCGTATAAATTATATTTTGGTAACATATCAAAGTAAATAATATTTCATAAGTACTTATCCTCGATAAAGTAGTAATAATAGTAGTAACCATATATACGCTTAGTAAGAATTGATTATAAAATAGTGGTAACGTTAAATACGTCCAAATAGTATATGAATAATATATTTCCGATAATAAAACCGTTAAATAGGAAATACCTCCATTGGTAAGGAGGTTAAGATAGCTGATATATGGTATAAAATAATTTAACATGACATATATAAAATACATATTCGTTTGTAACCATTAATTGTAAATAGAGTATGGAGAGTAATAATAATACCATAGCTCGATAAAATATAACGGTTATATAATAATTCAAAATTACTACGAAGTTGGACAAAATCAATATAACCGTTAATAAATTAATATTTCAAAATAATTACCATAAATAAAATATTTTTGGTAAAATAAATAAACATAGTTTAGCCTTAAAATAATTTCTGTATAGGTTTTATATAAGAATAAAATCGGTAGAAATGATTGATATGAAAATAATATTAATTTAACCCAAAATAACATATTAAAAATAAACTCATATATATATGTATGTATCTAGTCAAAAATATAAATTAAGAACTAATATTACTTAGCCGATGAAAGTATAGTTAGTAGTAATATTTATATAAGAATGAAATTGATAAATCAATAAGGAATGGGCCTATTATTATTTAGCCCAGAAGAACGGAAATTAAACATATTAGAAACGTAATAATTAAACATAATTAAGAAATTAAGCTCAGGAGACCTTCACTTGTGTTTAGTCCATCGGAAAAAATATTAAAAAAAACTTCGAATTATTTAAATAAAAGACTTAATTAAATTAAAAAATATGGGCCTTTTATTGTAATTAGCCCAATAAAAATAAATTAAACTGGGAATCAAATTCAATGGGCCTTTTACGAGCCCAGGTAAACGTAAATAAAATTAAACTGGAAATTTAAATACTATGGTCCTTTTTAATAGCCCAATCGGAAAATTAAGCATAAAATAAATAAATGCATAAAGAAAATAAGTAAAAGCATAAATGAAATAATCAAAAAGTATAAAATAGATAAAAACAAGTTAAATAAATAAAGCATAAATTAAATTGCATAAAATAAAAGCATTGGTTAATATTAATTAGCTCAATTAATCATTCCATTAATTATCGTTTTAATGTCCGGGTCCGTTATGGTTCGGGTTCGTTAAGGATGCATATGGATGGTCTAAGGCTCGAGTTTTACCCAAAAAGTCCATTCCCGGGTTCGCCGGAAAATTCCCGAGACTGCCAGAACCTCGCCGGATTCCGGCCAAGCACTGTTCACCGCTACCAATCTCGGCTACTGTTCACTTGTAGAAAAATGATCCCGTTCCTCCACCAAGGCAACATCCCTGCCAGCAATAGACACATCATTCCCACGGTAAATCGTCCATGGCCGGTGTTCCGCCATACAACCGAGTCTACAATCCAAAGCAAACCAACCCACATCCATATCAACATTAGCAACGCCATCAACCAACGGTTAATCAACTCACATCCAAGGCGACGCCCAAGCACAAGCCCCAACAACCAAACAATTGACCCGATTAGTTCAAACCAAACCTTAATCGGTTTAAGAAAAGGACGAAAAGAAACAGTCAAAGGAAAGAGGGGCAAGCTCGCCGTCAGGTCTTACCGACAACCACGCAGGAGCGGCGGCGATGAAGAGGAGCGGCGGCTAATCGCGACGGGTAAGGGGAAGAAGGGGAATCGGCGGCCGTTCCTCGCCTTGGCGGTGTCGAGCTTGACTCGACTGTGGCGGCGGTTCTGCTGGGAGCGGCGGTCGCATCTGCTGTCGGCTCGACGAGATAGAAAGTGGAGAAGGGGGAAGAGGCGGCGACATTTCGTAGCAGTGGACGGCGAGGTGGGGCGACGGAAGCTGTAGGTCGTGGAGGCTGCGTCGGCGCCACATGGAGAAGGAAGGAGGAGCGGATGGAGGGCAGTGGTGTGGCCGACGGTGTGCACGAGGAGGAGGTGAGGGCAGTGGTGTGTTCCCGGGTGAGAAAAAGAGAAGAAGAAGGAAGGATGGTGTTTGCAGGGGAAGGAAAAAGGAATGGATGACGAGGAAGAGGTAGAGAGGAGGGATGGTGTGTGTGTGGATTTCGGGGAAGGAGAAGAGAAATTAAAGAAATGGAAGGGGAAAGAAGACAGGGGAGAAAAGGAAATGGGGAGGGCCGGTTGGTCACGGGAGGTCTCGGTAGGGATGAGGAGAAAAGAAAGAAAAGAAAGAAAAGAAAGAAGAAGAGAAGGAAAGAAAAGAAAAGAAGAGTGGCCACGTGGCAAGCTACGATTGGCCGGTCAGGATTTCCGCCCCGAGTCCGAAAATACAACTTGGGCTCGGAAAATCTGATTGATTCTCCTAAGCGTTGTTCAAGTCCCGGTTTTGAAAACCGAGACTCGGTTAGTTGTAAAGGAGGCTCGGAAATCCAGAGTAACCCTCGGAATTAAATTCCGAGGCTCGGTTATCGAAAGAAACTCCAGAATGTCGCGTATCCTTAGTGATCGAAACGAAGCTCGGTTATTCCCGGAAAAACTCTCGGAAAAGCTCGGTCCGATAGAATCCTCGAATTACGACGTTTAAAATTATAATTAGTAATTATTATTTTTGCAACACAAGCATTTTGTCCAAAATAATAATGAAAATATTATTATTACTGTTGATTTGGAAAATAATAATGGTAGAAATAATATTAATCATCTATGGAGTAGTAAAAATGATAAAAATTTATATCGGAAATTAACTCGGTTGGTAAAATTTTTGATTAACCGCGATAAAATTTATTTACCACAGTAAAAGTTAAAACAGTTTGGTAAAAATCACAAAAATTTTACCCAGGTCGTTACATTCTACCCTCCTTAAAGGAATTTCGTCCTCGAAATTCACACCGTAGTCCACTAATCCCATAAACATATGTATAGTTATCATGATCATCAATCCTTTCACAAATCATCAAATCTATAAACTCCAAATTATCTCCCATCAATCATAATTAAATTTTCCTAATAAATTTTCCAGATTATAACCCCTGAACCATGTCGATCATTACCTCAAAATTTATTATATAACTATCCATCAAATAATATATTTTTTTACATTACAACTCCCAAAACATGTCGATCAATACTCCAAAATTTATTACTAACATAATCATCCATCAAATAATATTTCTCTTCTTAAATCCACCGAAACTAGCAATGATCATAACTTCAATTGTAGCTCTTTAAATAATACCTCAGATCATCAAATTATCAAACTCTTTTTTTTTTTAAGATTGAATCACCAATATCATCAAATCATCGAACCCTCTCTTTTTTTTTTAAAGATTAAATCGCCTCTGACATCAAGAATTCCATGATTATTAATCCAATCCTTAAATCAAGTTTTCACGTCACAAACAACTTTGGTATCCAAAAAAATTTCAAATCATCAACCGACTTCTTAAAAAGAAAATTGAATCACCTCCAAAATCATAGAATTTTCCAAGAATATCCATCCAATCCTCAACTCAAATTATCACGTCATAAACAAGGCAGTACCCAAAAGTCATCAATTTATCACGTCATAATCAAAACAGTACTAAAAAATCATCATTTCCCACTTCCTTAAAATCATATAATATCATACCATCACTTAAAGATATAAAAACCAAAACTCATAATTAAATCTTACTTGTTCTGTCGTTAATTCCGATACACGGGTACCACAAGGTAGAATTCTTACCTTCTTAAGGTCCCTTTATCTCACTGTTCTTCCCGGGCAACGACCATGTCTGAACTTTATAATAAAATCTTTAAGAATGTTTCATCATCAAATCATAAAACTTTCCAAAAACAGCGGTTCCACCTTATAAACATATTTAACCCATAGCCTAAGCTACAAATGTCATTTGTCAAACTCAACCTTTAAAAACTTATCTTTCTAAAACTTCAGATCAACAAAACAACAATATTGTAAAGTACTGAAATACGGATAACTTGTCTTCCAACTGTATTTATGAGAAAGAATACTCACATATGAATGTTCTGCAGCAAGCTGGCGTCCCTCGACTGGATCCATTATGCACTAACCATATGAATATGTATGCAATCATGATGATCATGTGGAGAGAGCTATGCACAACAAATAAGCACATCAAACAAGCACAGTAAACACCCTAGGACCTACCGCCCGCTCCGCTACCAAAATGAAACACCCCGACCTAAATTTACCCAGCAAACAGTAATAACCAATCAACAATGCTGACACGTGGCACAAACAGTAAATACATCAAGAAATCTGGCCCAACGGCCCAATGTCAATATCATAACACCCGACTTCGGGAATCTCAATAACAATATTAGCACAGCGGAAGCATTTATAATCTTATAAACAACATATGCAAAACTCCAAATGCAAATTAATGGATCCAAGTCCTGCCCGAGGGTACACAGCAGCCTGCCCTGTACGTTCCTGTACCACAAACAATTCTTCCTATGGGATGAAACCCCGCAGGCGAGGGGTGAGTCCGTATTGCTCACCGACGAAGGATAAACAGAGATATGTAGTCAACCATAATACTTTCGAAGTAAACACAGACAAACACAACACAAAGATTCTACCAAATTACGACTGAGCCAAGGCCAAAAGAAAATTTATTATTATTACCAATTTTATCTTCCGGGCCCCGTCACTGGACAAGCTAGGGTTGTACCTGGTTATCAACTAATTCTGGATGCCAGGCCAAAACACAATCCGGGATTAAAATCCCAATAACAACCAATCCGGGATCGACATCCCAATAACAATCTCATCCGGGATCGACATCCCAATAACAATCTCATCCGGGATCAACATCCCAATATCAATCTCATCCGGGATCAACATCCCCAATAACCAAACCAAACCGGCCATGACACCACATAACTAGTCTCTAACCATCTAGTCGTACCACTACTTTCCACGTGACAATTATATCATCATCTCAATTCCATTCCAAATCCATTACTCTTTCATCAATTATCCAATTTTCTACTATCTCAGATTAATCCACAGACTCAACCAACCAACAATCTTATATCACTATTTATTCACAATTAACAGTTCTACAATGTTTCCAACACAAAATACACAGGTCTAACACAATTCAAAAACAACATCAACAATTCCATAGCAATCAAGTAACAGTCAATAATCATTCCAGCAGTTCAGTCGATCAACAAAAATACACACACAGCATTACGGGCACATATCAAAGGTTATCCATCCTCACCTGATGTGTCTCTGAAACTGCTATCCAGTCAACCTTGATACCCTATATGTATTTACATAGCAACACAATCACTTATAATGCACCGACAAGAAGATTATGCATGATGCCGGTTTAACAGTATTTAGACGGCTTATCTGTTCATTTTATTTTCTCCACAATTATCTTATTACCAAACAGTTCAACAACTTGGTGGCAATTAATTAAATCCAGCGGTTGTATCAAGTATATTTGATCTAAATAAAAAACCGAAACCGAGCGTCCAAGCCGATATCCCGGCCCTTAGGTCGCTTATGACAAGAAAACATGTATATACATAAATTCGTCGTATAAATTATATTTTGGTAACATATCAAAGTAAATAATATTTCATAAGTACTTATCCTCGATAAAGTAGTAATAATAGTAGTAACCATATATACGCTTAGTAAGAATTGATTATAAAATAGTGGTAACGTTAAATACGTCCAAATAGTATATGAATAATATATTTCCGATAATAAAACCGTTAAATAGGAAATACCTCCATTGGTAAGGAGGTTAACATAGCTGATATATAGTATAAAATAATTTAACATGATATATATAAAATACATATTCGTTTGTAACCATTAATTGTAAATAGAGTATAGAGAGTAATAATAATACCATAGCTTGATAAAATATAACGGTTATATAATAATTCAAAATTACTAAGAAGTTGGACAAAATCAATATAACCGTTAATAAATTAATATTTCAAAATAATTACCGTAAATAATTTTTTTTTGGTAAAATAAATAAACATAGTTTAGCCTTAAAATAATTTCTGTATAGGTTTTATATAAGAATAAAATCAGTAGAAATGATTGATATGAAACTAATATTAATTTAACCCAAAATAACATATTAAAAATAAACTCATATATACATGTATGTATCTAGTCAAAAATATAAATTAAGATCTAATATTACTTAGCCGATGAATGTATAGTTAGTAGTAATATTTATATAAGAATGAAATTGATAAATCAATAAGGAATGGGCCTATTATTATTTAGCCCAGAAGAACGGAAATTAAACATATTAGAAACGTAATAATTAAACATAATTAAGAAATTAAGCTCAGGAGATCTTCACTTGCGTTTAGTCCATCGGAGAAAATAATAAAAGCAACTTCGAATTAATTAAATAAAAGACTTAATTAAATTAAACAATATGGGCCTTTTATTGTAATTAGCCTAATAAAAATAAATTAAACCGGGAATCAAATTCAATGGGCCTTTTACGAGCCCAGGTAAACGTAAATAAAATTAAACTGGAAATTTAAATACTATGGGCCTTTTTAATAGCCCAATCGGAAAATTAAGCATAAAATAAATGAATGCATAAAAAAAATAAGTAAAAGCATAAATGAAATAATCAAAAAGTATAAAATAGATAAAAAGAAGTTAAATAAATAAATCATAAATTAAATTGCATAAAATAAAAGCATTGGTTAATATTAATTAGCTCAATTAATCATTCCATTAATTATCGTTCTAATGTCCGGGTCCGTTATGGTTCAGGTTCGTTAAGGATGCATATGGATGATCCAAGGCTCGAGTTTTACCCAAAAAGTCCATTCCCGGGTTCGACCGGAAAATTCCCGAGACTGCCGGAACCTCGCCGGATTCCGGCCAAGCACTGTTCACCGCTACCAATCTCAGCTACTGTTCACTTGTAGAAAAACGATCCCGTTCCTCCGCCAAGGCAACATCCCTGCCAGCAATAGGCACATCATTCCCACGGTAAAACGTCCATGGCCGGTGTTCCGCCATACAACCGAGTCTACAATCCAAAGCAAACCAACCCACATCCATATCAACATTAGCAACGCCATCAACCAACGGTTAATCAACTCACATCCAAGGCGACGCCCAAGCACAAGCCCCAACAACCGAACAATTGACCTGATTAGTTCAAACCAAACCTTAATCGGTTTAAGAAAAGGAAGAAAAGAAACAGTCAAAGGAAAGAGGGGCAAGCTCGCCGTCGGGTCTTACCGACAACCACGCAGGAGCGGCGACGATGAAGAGGAGCGGCGGCTAATCGCGACGAGTAAGGGGAAGAAGGGGAACCGGCGGCCGTTCCTCGCCTTGGCGGTGTCGAGCTTGACTCGACTGTGGCGGCGGTTCTGCTGGGGGCGGCGGCCGCTTCTGCTGTCGGCGCGACGAGATGGAAAGTGGAGAAGGAGGAAGAGGCGGGGACGTTTCGTGGCAGTGGATGGCGAGATGGGGCGACGGCAGCTGTAGGTCATGGAGGCTGCGTCGGCGCCACATGGAGAAGGAAGGAGGAGCGGATGGAGGGCGGTGGTGTGGCCGGCGGTGTGCACGAGGAGGAGGTGAGGGCAGTGGTGTGTTCCCGAGTGAGAAGAAGAGAAGAAGAAGGAAGGATGGTGTTGGCAGGGGAAGGAAAAAGGAATGGATGACGAGGAAGAGGTAGAGAGGAGGGATGGTGTGTGTGTGGATTTCGGGGAAGGAGAAGAGAAATAAAAGAAAAGGAAGGGGAAAGAAGACAGCGGAGAAAAGGAAATGGGGAGGGCCAGTTGGTCACGGGAGGTCTCGGTGGGGAAGAGGAGAAAAGAAAGAAAAGAAAGAAGAAGAGAAGGAAAGAAAAGAAAGAAAAAGAGAAGGAAAGAAAAGAAAAGAAGAGTGGCCACGTGGCAAGCAAATGGTCACGGAAGCAATTTAATGCTTCAGGCTGTCAACGGTCACGGAAGCATTTTAATGCTGTTGCCGAGTTGATTCTGTACTTCATTCTTGAATTCTTTGAACTTTTCAAAGGATTCTGACTTGTGTTTCATTAGATACACATAGCCATATCTACTGAGATCATCAGTAAATGTAATGAAGTATTGAAATCCACCTCTAGCTTGTGTCGACATAGGTCTGCATACATCACTATGTATAAGACCTAACAAGTCCGAAGCCCTTTCACCTTTACCAGCAAAAGGAGCCTTCGTCTTCTTGTCTAACAAACATGACTCACATGTCTCAAATAATTCAAAATCAAATGAGTCTAAAAGTCCATCTTTATGGAGTTTAGAAATACGAGTCTCGTTTATATGGCCCAATCGACAATGCCTAAGATAGGTTTCATTAGAATCGTTCATTCTAACCTTCTTTGTATTAACGTTATAGATCGCGGTTTTTAGGTTAAGAACACACAATCCATTGCTTAAATACGCACCACCATAATAAACATCATTGAAATAAATAGAACAACAATTGTCCTATATTACAAATGAAAAACCTTTCTTGTCAAGACAAGACACAGAAATCAAATTCCTGCTTATGGTCGGTACATAATAACAATTGTCTAGTTCTAAAACAAAACCACTCGGTAAGGTAAGATAGTAAATTCCTACGGCTAATGTGGCAACTCTTGCTCCATTTCCGACACGTAGGTCTATCTTACCCTTTGCCAATCTCCTACTCTTTCTTAGTTCCTACATATTCACACAAATGTGAGAACCACATCCGGTATCTAATACCCATGATGCAGAGATAGAGATATTAGCTTCTATAACGAAAATACCTGAAGCGGAAGTCTTACTTCCCTTCTGCTTCTTTACCTCTTCAAGGTAAACAGGGAAGTTATGTTTCCAATGACCGGACTTTCTTGCAATGGAAGCATTGACCTTCCTTTGCAACACCACCTTTGGGTTTCAGCACTTGTGAAGAAGATGCACCAAACTTTTTGGCAAATTTCTTCACCTTGCCCTTACCCTTTCCCTTGCTACTTCCAACCATCGTAATGCTGTTGGATTTGTTTGCCTTCATCTGTTGCTCAGCTGTTCCTAACATGTTGAGCAACTCAGAGAAGGATTTGTCAAGATGATTCATTTTGAAGTTTATGACAAATTGGTTGTAACTATCCGACAACGATTGCAGGACTAGATCAACAGCCAACTCCCTCTGCTAAGGAAAACCAAGACCCTAAAGGCTCTCAATGTATCCAATCATTTTGAGCACATGAGGTCTCACCGGTGATGACTCAGCCATCTTGCATTGGAACAATGCCTTAGAGGTCTCTACCTCTCAGGTGTTCGATCACATCGAATGCCCCCAATTACTCATGTTGCTTCTGAAGCTCAGAGCCCATGGTTATAAGCATAAGGCATGATGCATCCAATGCATCATCAAGATGCTTCTTATAAGCATCCCATCCTGCCCTAGAAGCACTAGGCGCCGGTTCATTTGGAACAGGCCCTTCGAGGACATACAATTTATTTTTCTTGATTGAGGACTATCCTCAAATTACGATACCATTTTAGGGAGTTATTCCCATTCAGCTTTTCCTTCTAAAGGACCGATCGCAGTGATATTGTGATAGTATTTTGTGCCATGGAAATTCTACAACAATGATCTACTCACACAAATAAGAGTCATGCATACAAAATCATTTAACAAGGAATTCTATTAAATGATACTCCTATTATATAAATCAAGACAATCATATAAGTAGGCCAAGATCCACATTTCACTACTAGATAAGTCAGCTTTGGCTGATCGCTTACTTCATAGCTATTTAGGTAGACAACTCTTGTCAATTACATCTCATGTAACTCTTGGATAGTTGAGTGAACAACACTTGTTCTTGTCTATCTCATAGACTTAGCACAACTCCTTGCCTCTAAGTCCTTAATCCTATTAAGATGACCTAGTTAAGTTCAAACCCACAATAAGCAGTTCAGATATTACAATTATCCAGTCGCACCTTGCTAGGATAAACATTGGCACCTTGCTTTGGCAAAAACTACCAATTGTTGATCTTAACCTTGATGAGTGCTTATCATGGAAGGCAACTAAGAACTTAATATTTTCATCAACATACTATTCCAATACATTACATGCATGTTCTTGATGAATGTATATTGATGTTTGTAAATTTGGAAACCAAAAATACATGTGAACATCGATGTCTAACTTGAACATCGATGTTTTGAGAATTTGATTCTCCCAACTACTTGGCAACACTCAGTATTTCAGCCATATCCAAAGCTGTAGAGCTTGGTTTGATGCAATCTTGGTGTCCCTAGAAAGCTAAGAAGTAGTTCTACAACGTTTCTGTTCAGGCTAGACACCAATTCGGCCTCCTTCTGCCCCGAATTCGCTGTTGAAGTCATTGGATTCCACAACATCGATGTTTAACCCTTAAACATCGATGTTTGAAGTTTGCGAATCCATAGAACATCGATGTTGACAATCATACATCGATGTTGGAGGTTGACGAACCCTCAGAACATCGATGTTGACAATCAAACACCGATGTTTGAGGTTTCCGAGCCTCAGAACATCGATGTTGACGATCAAACATCGATGTTTGAGGTTGGTGAATGCATAGAACATCGATGTTAACACTTAAACATCGATGTTTGAACTTCTGGAACTCAAGAACATCGATGTTGGAATCTTGAACATCGATGTTATGAGAGTTCTGGAACTTCAAACCAATTTGGCCGAGCTCAAATAACATCGATGTTGGCACTCTTAACATCGATGTTATTGAGTGTTTTGCATGAGACCATCGATGTTGGTCACACAACATCGATGTTATGAACATTCGGCCGAGGCTAAACTTCATCAGAACATCGATGTTGTGAAGGTTCAGCCAAGGCTAAACTTTATCCTAACATCGATGTTGGTCTCACCAACATCGATGTTATAGCCTAGCTGTACTAGAACGACAATCGTTCTATACACAAACCGACACTCGATTTTTCTTAGTCGAACTCTTCGACTCACTGCCATGAACATCTTGATTGATATCTCATACCAATCAAGTACTTGTTGTCAAAACATTTTTAACAAAAACACAACATCAAAATGTACAAAAATCATTTAGCATATCACATATACAAAATGAATTCCAGCATATCACATATACTAGCATGTTCACACTATATCACATATAACATATGAACACATAATTCGGTTTAGCGTTTCACAAGAGGCTCCGCTACCACTGTAAGTAACCGGGTCATGCAATTTGACAATCAAATGCAACTAAATGCGCAGCGGAAATCCCGGTACTCAAGGAGGATCCATGTGAAATGGAGTAAACCGAGTTATAGAAAAACATACCTGGTTCGGTTGAGGTCTTTCACCCAACTGATTCATATGCCTCGCAAACATGTCATCGTCCCTTCGTCCCATCATCAAGATTAAACACGAGACATGGAATATGTCAATCTCGCATATGTTCAATCTCGATTTCTTGATCCTCGAGTTAACCGCGTAAAACGGATACCTACGATATCACCATATCATAATCTGAGCATGGCCATGCATTTCCGGTTCAACTCTATCAAGAAACCATCCGATAATATACCCGTTATATGGGTTGGACGAATCCCCTCTGGATCATACAAAACCCACTACACATTTATCATATACCCAATGATTACACTAAGGTCTACTCATTTACGAAATAGCCAAGAGTAATATCAAAGTATACGACTCATATGTTGGGAACCTTGATGGTCACAGGTCTAAGGACAATACATATAAGAACCGCTATCGACAAACATATAACGTTCCATGTAGCGTTCTTATGTGGGTCGGTCCAGTCCACAAGTTCTCTAACTTGTACCCGTATGTAGAATTCATATCACATATAAATTCTCAACATACGCTAGTCTTAATTTATTATTACAACCCATCCATAATAATAATCGACTAGGGACATTTAAGAATATAAAATATTCTAGGGTTATAAATATGTGCAAGCGTTTATCTCATAAACGATATTTATTGGAATAACCTTAATGTGTATACATGACTACAAACAATCATCCATTGATTGACTTTTGGGCTTATTACACTAACATATATATCACGGGAACATAAGCCTCCGCACCTTCGGCCCGTTTTCGAGTCCGTTGTGCAACCGAGCCCATGGTGTGGACGAGTCCAAGGAAAATTACCCAAACATTCCGTTAGCGGTTCTGTCTCTTAGAAAGATACCCGAGACCTCGCCGGGATATTCCAGCACATCGTGTACTTGTCGGATTCCGACTGGGAACTGTTCACAACAGTCCATGACATACCCAATGTTCACTGCTCGTCACTCTACCATACGACCACACCAACACACAAAACCGCCACAAAAACGAACAAACAACACCATCGCCATACCCACAACCTCCACTGGTGACCGAACACCACTGTACCCAGCATCTTCGCAAAACACCCAACCAGAAATCACGCACACCAACCACCACAGAACCATCAAACGCCATCACCAACAGTCGCAGACACCAAGACAACAAGCAAAACCCGATTAGTCCAACCCATCAAGAATCGGGTTTAGAGGAAGGAGAGAGATCGTGGAGGAAAGAAAAGTGGGTAGCAGTCGGTTCTTACCGACACATCCACGAGATCAGCGATGTTGAGTGGTAGATCGGATGAAACGCCCCGACCCGTATTTACCGTACACAGTAAACACGTGCCGGAACTGAGACAACCCAACCAAAATCAAGCCCAGCATACAGTGTGTACATCAGAAACTCGGGCTCAACAGCCCAAAAATAATAACGTCAATAACAACATAATCATCATAACCGGCCCAATGGCCCAACAATAGTAAAAACAATGCACAACGAAAGACTTAATAACTCACAAACACTGTATGCGACACTGATGCAAACTATGGATCCGAGCCCTGTCCAAGGGATAACGTCGTAGCCTGTCTGGAATGCACCAAACCTGTACAAAAAATAACTCATCCTACGGGATGAAAGGCCGCAGGTGAGGGGTGAGTCCGAAGTGCTCACCGACGAAGGAAAGACAATCAATATGCACACTATAACTACTCAAGTCAAACACGGGCTAAACAACCAAACACATCAAAATAAAGACTCGACCCAAAATCGGTCCAAGACCAAAAGACTCAAATAAAAACCAACTTACCAATTTTATCTTTCCGGGCCCTGTCACGGATAAGCTAGGGGTCAGACCTGGTTATCAACACATTCCGGGTGCCAGACCAAATCCAGAGAACCCAGGGATCGACATCCCAAAAATACGAACCCAGGGATAGACATCCCAAAAATAATCACGGGATAGACATCCCAAGCAAAGACATGCTTATCATAAGAACCCAGGTCACGGCCACCACGAAACATTCTTAAACCATCGAGTCGTACCACTACTTATCACGCGACAATTATATTACTGTCAACAAAAACCAAATCACAGGGATCGACATCCCTAACCAAAATACCGGGATAGACATCCCTATCCAAAAATCAAGGATCGACATCCTTATCACAATTAATTAATTAATCCATTATACTTATTCCAAAAGACACAGAAAAATCAACACGGGGATAAACATCCCAAAAATACCAAATCGAAATACTGGGATAAACATCCCGACAACAATCACAACAAACGCAACCAACAATAATGCAATAAACATCAAGCACAATAACCGAGTAATACAGGCACATATTGAAGGAAATCCATCCTCACCTTGGCCGATCACTCAACTCCGGAAACAATGACCGGTCCAACACCGACTCCTCAGGAAACTGCCTGATATCCGAACCTATACAATAAAATAGTATACACTCACATAAATGCACATAATCGGTATACTATGATGCCACAAATTATAAATTAAACCCCCTTCGGTTATACGTTATCATCTCCATAAAATTTATTATGCTTGCCAAAATATAATTACCAGGTATTATTATTTCTTCTTTTTTTTTTTACTATTTGGCATGTGAGCTTCAATAATGTAAATCGTCTGCATTACGGAGCGAGTCCGGTCTGGACCAGAAAATAACCGATACCCTATTAGTTATTTTCCGGTGTGATTTTCCGAGAAATTCCGAAACCCAAAAAATACCAACTTAGGTCCGAAAAATCCACGGAGAAATCACGAGCGCGGGAAAACTCTCGGTTTCGAAAAACGACGCCTGATTTTACTTGAATTAATTACCCAAGAATAATTCAACAGTAAATCACGATAAAAAGACTTTTACAGTCCCGGTAAAAATAAAAAATTTTACCAGGGCTGTTACAGTCTACCCACCTTAAAAAGAATTTCGTCCTCGAAATTCCGTCTTATCCGTGGGTCCTACCACGATAAGCTTCTGGCACACTCTGCCAGGTGTCCAAACTCAACATGAGATACCGCTTATACCCTTAAGCGACTTCTCATCCTCTTGTAAATACCAAACCTCATGACTGGCATACTCACACACAGTCATGGACTCTCCACTGAGATCAAGAACTACCTCAGACTCCGAGAACAACAGCTACATCGGTGGCACAGCCTTCCCGGCAAGCTCCGATGAAGAACCTCCCAAGAAACGGTTCAAAACCAACATCATCGGCCTGAAAGAGCATATGGTCGTCTCCAGCAGACGGCGTAAGAAGCGTGCCCCCAAGAAAGCTGAGGATAAGAAGGGCAAGGTGATAGTTGAGAGCAGCACTCCGCAGCAGACACTGACGCAGCTGAACGTCTCACTGAAGAAGATCAGCTCGGCGGTGTTGCAGATCGAACTGGCGTGCGCGGAACTCTTCCCTGACATGAAAACCGTCCAAAAACTTGTAAAAGACTTAGAGAAGCATGTAACTCAATAGAGTACTTCTTCTCCTGTTGTAAAACCATTATAAAATAAATAAAATAAGCTTTCTTTTTAAATCAAAAACTCTTGTGTTACGAAATCTCTCGTTAAACAGAAAAATAAAACATCTTAAAGCAGATTAAAAATCAACAATAAGATTATAAAATCAAACATAAAGAAATTAAAAATAAAACTCGTTTAACAAAATCAAAACAAAAAGAAATTAAAACAAAACATGTTTTCATGATCAGCGCCCAAATCGGTCCTAAGCATCCTCGATCCCGAGAAACGTGTCATACGGAGCTAACGGTGACGATCACGAGAGCGTCCTGTGTCCCTCGAAAGAAACATACCCACTTGTTCACAATTTTCGCATGAGCCAAAAACGTCTGTCAGGTCTCGTATCTCTCCACGATGTCCGAATAGTTGTAAACTTGTCGCACATGCGCTCTACTCGAGGTATGGTCCCATCTGTCTAGCCTCAACGGTCACAGATGCATGTGATAAAAGATGCAAGAAAAATATAGAAAGGTCATAAAAAGAAACGCCAAGGTAGCCAGGGCGTCAGAAAATCGTGAGTTAGAAAAGAGCTGAAAAACACTGGCACAGTAGCCCAAAAAACGTATAAAGTAACAAAGTAATAAATGAAACAACAGCAAAGTTTCAGAAGCAAATCTTGAAAATCGAAAACACTAAACACGCTCCCCATAAGAGTATAAAAGACGGAGCGGTGAGGTGTAAACCATCAAAAGCATTTTAAAAGCAAACAAAACTTCCAGGCAACCAAAACCACAACGTTCAACAAAAACAAAACACCACACGTCGACACACGATGCCTGCTCCATCTTCCGTTTTCTTCGTCGAAGGTGCCAATCTAGGCAGAAGGAACCGTCTGGCCTACAGCATGGTCAACGAGCGTCCAGAAGAGCTACCGAACAAGCTTGGCAGAATGCCTCGTCTAGTCTTCGTCGACGAACTCTACTCGTCGCGGTTCTTCATCACGCCCATGGAAGAGACGTTCTTCCTGAAGGACCATGGCACTCTGAGGACCTCCTACTACGGATCGGCAAACTCCATCATGTTCTTCATCTCCGAAAGGCTTCAGGAGTTCAACCTGGAGTCCACTTGCCATACCCTGGAGCAAGGCACCTACTACTAGCTCTCGATGACGGCCCAGAGCATGCCCAGAGTCACTCGTCTGCCCGTCACTTGGCCAAAGGCCCGACTGCTGGTGTGGAACTGCAGAGGAGTCGCAAGGCGTTCCCAGGAGTTCTCGCGTACTCTGAGGGACTTGAAGAACCAGTACAAACCAAACATGGTTCCTCTGACGGAGACCCAGTGGCAACCTCAAGACGATCACGGTCTCATCCCACTCCGATTCCCTCAAGCAAACCGGTTCGAGCTTCCCGGCCAGAACAACGCAGGCGGCATGTGGTTCTCGTGGAGCGACAGCATCCAAGTCAACATCAACAATGACCCCAACAGCTTCAGGGTCAACGTCGTGCCGAGAAGGTGAATGTATTTTTTTTTATTTATAAAATATGAATGTAATGTTTGTGTTTGTAATGAAAATATTAGTATTATTAATAATATTTATGTTTCCGCTTATTTATGGCATCATTACCTCTTATGTGTATGTTCTGCGACAGCTGGCGTCCCTTGACTGGATCCATATTGCACTAACTAAAATGATATAAAATAATAGACAAATGGAGCGAACTGTGCAAACAAGGACAACAAACACACAAAGACTTCCCAACAAGACCTAACGCCCGCTCCGCTACCAAAATGAAACGCCCCGACCCGTATTTACCGTACACAGTAAACACGTACCGGAACTGAGACAACCCAACCAAAATCAAGCCCAGCATACAGTGTGTACATCAGAAACTCGGGCTCAACAGCCCAAAAATAATAACGTCAATAACAACATAATCATCATAACCGGCCCAATGGCCCAACGATAGTAAAAACAATGCAGAGCGGAAGACTTAATAACTCACAAACACTGTATGCGACACTGATGCAAACTATGGATCCGAGCCCTGTCCAAGGGATAACGTCGCAGCCTGTCTGGAATGCACTAAACCTGTACAACAAATAACTCATCCTACGGGATGAAAGCCCGCATGTGAGGGGTGAGTCCGAAGTGCTCACCGACGAAGGAAAGACAATCAATATGCACACTATAACTACTCAAGCCAAACACATCAAAATAAAGACTCGACCCAAAATCGGTCCAAGACCAAAAAACTCAAATAAAAACCAACTTACCAATTTTATCTTTCCGGGCCCTGTCACGGATAAGCTAGGGGTCAGACCTGGTTATCAACACATTCCGGGTGCCAGACCAAATCCAGAGAACCCAGGGATCGACATCCCAAAAATACGAACCCAGGGATAGACATCCCAAAAATAATCACGGGATAGACATCCCAAGCATAGACATGCTTATCATAAGAACCCAGGTCACGGCCACCACGAAACAGTCTTAAACCATCCAGTCCTACCACTACTTATCACGCGACAATTATATTACCGTCAACAA
Source organism: Turnera subulata (assembly GCA_028386065.3). NCBI lineage: Eukaryota > Viridiplantae > Streptophyta > Magnoliopsida > Malpighiales > Passifloraceae > Turnera > Turnera subulata. The sequence continues at coordinate 97,584 of JAKUCV010005986.1, forward strand.
AAACCAAATCATAGGGATCGACATCCCTAACCAAAATACCGGGATAGACATCCCTATCCAAAAATCAAGGATCGACATCCTTATCACAATTAATTAATTAATCCATTATACTTATTCCAAAAGACACAAAAAATCAACACGGGGATAAACATCCCAAAAATACCAAATCGAAATACTGGGATAAACATCCCGACAACAATCACAACAAACGCAACCAACAACAATGCACTAAACATCAAGCACAATAACCGAGTAATACAGGCACATATTGAAGGAAATCCATCCTCACCTTGGCCGGTTACTCAACTCCTGAAACAATGACCGGTCCGACGCCGGCTCTTCGGGAAACTGCCCGATATCCGAACCTATACAATAAAACAGTATACGCTCACATAAATGCACATAATCGGTATACTATGGTGCCACAAATTATAAATTAAACCCCCCTTCAGTTATACGTTATCATCTCCATAAAATTTATTATGCTTGCCAAAATATAATTACCAGGTATTATTATTTCTTCTTTTTTTTTTTTTACTATTTGGCATGTGAGCTTCAATAATGTAAATCGTCTGCATTACGGAGCGAGTCCGGTCCGGACCAGAAAATAACCGATACCCTATTAGTTATTTTCCGGTGTGATTTTTCGAGAAATTCCGAAACCCAAAAAATACTGACTTAGGTCCGAAAAATCCACGGAGAAATCACGAGCGCGGGAAAACTCTCTGTTTCGAAAAACGACGCCCGATTTTCCTTGAATTAATTACCCAAGATTAATTCAACAGTAAATCACGGTAAAAAGACTTTTACAGTCCCGGTAAAAATCAAAAATTTTACCCGGGCTGTTACATCGGAGGCAGGGAAGGGTCATGCGAGCAGTGGCTTACCCCTTCGGTGTCTCCGAATTCGGTCCCTGAGAGCAAGCTCCTTGGTTCTGCTACTAGCACAAAGGCAGAACGGGGGCGGCACAGCAGCAGCAGCGGATCGTCGTTTGGGGTTGCAGCCAACCTGCAACGGCAGTGGAGGACAACTAAGGAGAGAGGGGGGTCACGATGGATGGATGAAAGGACGGCTCCTCGTGGCAGCGCTTCTTGTTGCAGGGAAGGACTACTCAATGTGAGGGAGGGGAAGGATGATTGAGGAAAGAAGATGGTGAGCAGAGAAATTGAGAGGGGAAGATGTGAGGGTGTGGGCGTCAGAGGGAGATTGAACGGGTGTGCGGTGTCAGGAAGGATAGAGAAGAAAAGGAAAGAGGGGAGGAAGAAACGAGGAAGGTGAAGGAAAGAGAAGAAGACAAAGGGGAGGAGAATTATTGAGGGAGAAGATGGGAGAGGGATTAGGCGTGTGAAGGTATGGGTCCGGGGAGAAAAGAAAATGGAGAAACAACGAGGAAGAAGACGACGAAAGAGATAGGAAGAAAACAAGGAAAAGGAAGGAGAAAAGGAAAAAAAAGGGAAGAGGAAAAAAAAACAAAGAAAAGACACGGAAAAGAGAAGAGAAATCGGGCAGAAAACGACGCATTGTCGGGTGAATTATTGATGCCTTGCTGACATCAAAATGACCCGTTTCGTCCAACTCTTCTTGCTTGGTTAACGCTCTCCCGTGCTTGGTCAAAACGCAGCCCTTCTTGTGTGTTATGTTTTGGCTTCGCCAAAACTACGTTGTATCGGTTGAAACTACACTAAACCTTGTGTTTAACATTTAACATAGTCTTTGTGAATGAAATGCATAATTAACAATATATTCAAATTCTTTAAAAATTCAAAATAACCTCCAAAGATGAAATTTTCTTTTCAAAATACAATTGGTAAATTATTGAACATAAATAACATAGCAAAATAATATTAGTATTAATGTTGATTAGGAAAATAATAATAATAATGATATCAATAGTAACAATAATAATAATTTTGTGGGTAGTAAAAATAATAGTGAAAATAATGAAAATTTACTTGGATTGGTAAAATTCTTGATTAACCACTATAAAATTTTATTAACCACCGTAAAAGTCAAAACAACTTGGTAAAAATCACGAAAATTTTATCCGGGTCATTACAAGGGAAATAGATTTCATTGTTCTTTTTATTTTAAAAGTGTCTATTGGATATGTCTACCAATTAAACATGTCACTTGAGCACCATAGAATTTGCCATATATCTATGTGTACATTTATATGATTATAAATTATACAAAAAGATTGTCATTCTTGGTTTCATCTCTTTATAATAATTATGAAAAATTATTTATGATTGTCATTCTTGGTTTCATCTCTTTATAATAATTATGAAAAATTATTTATGATGATACCAGATTTATAATAAGCTAGTTAGGCTAGAATTCCACCCGTTAAGCCTCAATTTCCAACAGTCACGTTGGTAGCCCACAACGACCAAATCGTTGAGTGGTTCAAGAATTTGAATTCAAACGCAATTTGGAATCCCACAGAATCCTCAATAAGAGCCCATGAACACGTTATAAAGCCTACTCAATTCGCAAACTAAGGTATATATCCGACTTGTTGTAACTTCAACGTGAAATTTACCATTCCTAACATCATCAATTTACATAATTTAAATTAAATCTTTAAAATAGTATATTACTTTTTTTTTGAAAAATAAATAATATTTAATTAGTGATTCTTGTTAATTTAACTCTGTTCAAGAATTAAACTTATTAACATCAATTTATCAATTAATACAACAACTTCAAAAATATTTCTTGTGATCTTATTTCATAAAATTTAGAATAATAGATATAATATCATATTTTCATAATAAATCCTTTATTTTTCACAAAAATATTTTAGTCTATATAGAAAAATTAAAATGATAATATGAGTTTCAGACATAAAAATTATTTTAGTTCATTAACAAGCATTTAAATACGGTTAAATTTATTATAATCTGATAAATTATTGACAAAGTTATAATAAAAAAGTTAACGAGAATTTTTTATTACCTCAAATTTCATGAACAAGTTACCAAAATTATTAAGACTCAATAATTTATTAATATATTAATTTTGCTAAAATTAGGGAAATCTTGGCTGAGGAATCAAAATAATAACTTCACTTTTATTAGTATCATATTTTATAAAGTAAACCAATTATCTTTTAGTTTGCGATTCATTCTCAGGAATTAAAATACCCATTAATGTCTCTCACCAACTTTTCAGTTCCCATAAAATTCCTCATCATTTTCTTTTTCTTTTTACATGAATAGAACCTTCACTATAAATAATTTTTTTCAGTGGAGGGAATTATCAATAAATTTTTTGGGATAGTGTTAGAGTGGAAATTTTCTTACTTTTATGAAAAAAAAATCTTACTAACTCTTTGTTCTCTCTTACTGTAGTAACTCTCCTAGTTTTTTATCTTTTTCTGCAAATATTTTTTCTCTTAATATTATCTATAGTGGTAATGTCTTTTCTTCTCACTAAGCTTTTTAGCAGTCACTATATTCTTACATCCTCATATATTGGGTCACTTAAACTTTAAGACTAGACTTAATGGATAAATTTTTAAGTTTTATTTTACTTTGTTAGTTTAATATAATAATAATAATTATAATCAATTTTTAAATATTCTTATTATTTATGAATGTTTCACGTGTGAAGGAATTTGTAGGAGATAAAATTGGTGGGGGCCAATAATTTGTCACATGTCACACCATAAGTCATGCCACGTGACATCAGTAAACGGTCAAATTGACGGGAGATAGACGGAAGGATACGATTGACCGAATTTATTTAGTACATGTATATAATTGAACCGATTGATATAGTACAGGTATATGATGGTCAAAAAAAAGGCGTAGATACATAAAGAATCGAATGAAATAGTACTGGGGGCGTCATAATCCATTAAAAATCAGAATATGTTCATGATTTTTTCAGAAACTATTGTATAAAATTAAAATAATAAGTTTAGTTTTATTAGCATAATTTCGTTTAAAAAAGTAAAGAAAATTATGGCATATAGAAAATATATTTTTTTTAAGGAAATGTTGACTATGTTGTCTTGTAAACAAAGAAAAATACGACATTGAAAATCCTAAATTTTTTGTAATTGTTATTCATGTTCGGGAAAAAAAGGTTGTAGTTATATAAATACTAAGGTTGTTGTAATACAAATATATTATTGATGATAATCTAATGATAGATAATTTTTTTTACTTGGGAACTTAGAAATTATTCACAATTTCTATTCCAAACTGCTCTCAATTATACCTACTTTCATCACCCCTAAACCTAATCTAAAGAAGACATTACAATAACATGGTAGATAATTTTATTGAAGAAGAAAGCATTTTTCATAATAATTTGGCATAATATTAAAATATAAACATATTAATCAAAATATTTAATTGAATTTTTTTCAAAATAATTAAAAAATAAAAAATAAATGTATCATTCAAAAAAAGGACAAAAACTAAGGGAGTTACTATAGAAGAGTTAAAAAGATTTTTTTTACATGAAAGAAAATACTCATAAGAAGATTTTCACTCTAACACTCTCCCAAAAAAAATGTTGATAATACCCTCCTATGCTGAAAAAATAATCCACTCAAGCACCATTAATAGAGTTCTAAGAAATAGAAAAGATAAAGACAGGAATTTTATCGAGGAATGGAAAAGTTGATGAGAGAGATATTGACAGCATTTAATGTTTGGTTATGAAATATAAATTAAAAGATATCAGGGGTTATTATAAAATTCAATCATTTTGAATGTAAAGGTACAAATAAGCACAGTCTATAGAACTCTGTTATAAATTTGATATTTAACACAGTGATGTGAAGATGGTAGAAGAGGCAGGAGAAGGAGAGCAGGAAACTAGGCAGTGGCTTTCATTCATTTCACTCAACCGGAAAAAACAAAAGGGGATGGCTTATATAGCCATGATTAAAAGAAAAAGACAGCAAGAGGGTGGGTAATACATTATGATATCCACATTTCTGTACACGTTTTATAACACTCCCCTTTGGATGTCATTGTGTATTGGGTAGAATACGTTTAGGGAGAACTGCCTCATTAAAAACCTTACCAAGAAAAACCCTGTGGGATAAAAACTTGGTGAAGGAAAAAAGAGTGCAATGCGTATTCTACTCCCCCTCATTTTGGCCTCTCTTGATCTCTTGTTGTCGTTGCATGCCAATAATTCTCTTGTCAACTTCTGGTGATGTAGGCCTTGTCTGATCACTTTTGATACATCATTACTCTAACTGGACAATGTAGGTAGCTTTATCTTCATAATTTGTTGTTGGAGTATCTGTCTTGCCCTCTTGCTTTTTTGTAGTCCCAATGATGCAACAATATCTTGTGTAAAGTTGTGGCAGATGTCTGGCTGTGCCTTTTGTGGATCAAGTGGGGGATCAGCATCTGCAAGAACCAACTCTTCTTTCTTCGGGCTTACAGGATTAAGATGATACCACATCTTTTATACTCCGAAAATAAGAGCAAATTCATATTTTGCCAAAAAGCTTAAGTCAAAAGCTTGAGGCTTTATTTTCTTAGCAATACATATTGCACTTCAACGGGGTACTCCAGGACTAATCTAATAGCACGGTATTTGGAAGTTTCTTCGGGGGTTCCAATCATAAATTAGTTTATCCATACTCAAAATGATTTAAAATTATCAATTCAATTCTATTTTGTAATTTCCCGGGAATTAGTTGCTTCAGGCAACTTAGATCCTTCAGGGATCTTCATGTATATATCATGACTTATGGTTCCATAATAATAGGCTGTTACTGCATCCATTTAGATGAATTTCTAATAGTTTTCATATATTGCCAGACTTATCAAAAGTAATTGCATCCACCACAGGGGAGTATATCTCCTCATAATGAATACCTGGTCGTTTGGGTAAAACTTTGTGCCATAAACTGTGCTTTATATTTCACTACTTATTACTTTTCCGCACAAATTCCCATTTTATGACCAATTGAATAATACACCTTCTGGTGTACGGACTAAAGGTCAGGATATTTCTCGCTTCAAACGAGTCCAACACAGCCTTAAACGTATTTCTCTATTTTGGCCAATCATACTGCGCCTACATTCGCCAAATATAGGTTCATGATCCTCATTTTATTTAGCGCTATATTATAAATAAAAATTGTATTCCGTCGATGGTTATTTCACGTCGGTTCCATCTTATTTCTGACACTGTAATTGAGATCTCATCATGCTCATTTATTTCAGGTACCTGAGTTGCTTCTGGAACTTTATCAATTTGTATCAGAAAACCTCTTCTGGAGGATTTTTAATTCAAACCTCTACTGGAGGCCTTATTTCCTTACTGGGGCCATCTTATCACTTTGCTTCTTTTCTCTATCGAGAATTTCTTTTCTTTTGGAACCGAGTATATTCTATAGATTCATTTGCATACTTATATTGTTCTTCAGGAACATCAATCTAAACAGGAGCATTTGCAGCTGGTATATGGTCACACTTAATTTAAATGTGTCTGGCAATTATATATCAATTTTCCTGCAAATGAATCATCTTTTGAACTTCAGGTTCATGCTAATTTATTCGAGGATCAATAATCATTTCAATAATCTCTTATCTCTTGATCCAGCTGCTTATTCTCTCCCCCTGATGTTGGGTAAAACATCAATAAGCAAATCTTACTATAAATAAATCTCCAATCTCCTGTCATAGGTTTCAATTACTTTTGTAATTTATGGAGATACATACCCAACGTAGATTCCCAATCTTCTTTAAGGGACCATTTCACAATCCTGTGGTGGAGTATTATATACTGAATAACCGATGGTCCGAAGATGGGAAATACTAAGTATGTGACCATTAATCAATTAAGTGGGGAGATCTTATCATGTTGGCTTGATGCACTCAAGTGTTTCTGCATATAAAATACCAATTTCTCAAGTAATAATATTTCATCAACGGTCCTGCAATCAATTGTCAATGTTCACCCAGATCTGTTTGGGTTTATTTCCAATGAAATACAGTCTCCATTGAAGAAATATACCAGCATTATCTAGACATATAGTCTAGTAACATAAGTAGGGACATATACTTGCAAGTGGCTTAATTATTAAATTAGTGCGCACAATGCCAACTCGCATTACACAATAGACCATCTAGTCGATGCATCGTAAAAATTACCTAGATGGTTAACACCGCGGATTTATCAGTCCGCGTTTATGTCCCTGAACTATTCTCAAACTTGCTGGTGATACTAGGCCATTCTCATCTTAGGAAGGCCGTATAATAACTTTCGCAGCAAACAAACTCATAGAAATTCATTGATTGTAAAACTTCTGGTTTTT
>JAKUCV010005986.1:105495-137222 GCA_028386065.3 Turnera subulata
CTTTTATGGCTCGGCTAACTCTATTATATTTTTCATATCTAATAGACTGCAGGATTTTCAGCTAGAGCCTTCATGTCAAATTTTAAATCAAAGCAGTTATTATCAGGTTTCCATGATGGCTCGGAGCGTCCCAAGGGTGACTTACCACCTACATGGACTAAGGTATGACTTTTATTGTGGAATTGCAGGGGTGTAGCAAGAAGGTCTCAAGACTTTGTGCGTACCTTAAGGGATCTGAAGAATCAGTACAAGCCAAACATGGTACTGATTACTGAGACTTTGTGGCAAGCAGGAGAGAATCATGGTGTGATTCCACTTCGGTTTCCTCCAACGAATCGGTTTGAGGTACCTGGAGAAAACAACATGGGTGGTATGTGGTTCTCCTAGAACGACAGTGTTAGGGTCAATATTAATGGTGAGGCTCAGAGTTTCAGGGTTAATGTTGAACCCAATGGATAGATTACTGTTTAAACATATGTATGAGAACCATTCTTCTTTGAATGTTCTCCAGTTATGGGTCCGTTTATGCAATAATAATATGCATGTTTCCTTTGAGCCTTTTCCATTTATTATCTCATTTACGCCCACAGGCACAAATAATTATACTGTTTTATTCGCTTCAGGAAATAGAACAGAGTCAATTCATCGGGATCCATAATAATTCATTTTATTACTAGGGGTGTCTGTACTCTTCAAGAGTATATGCTCTTCCAGAGCGTAAATATACGATCTTCTAGATCATATTTAAAACATGCGTTCTTCAGGAACATATTCGGATTTATGCTCTTCTGGAGCGTGTTAATCTTTTCCTCATTTCGAGATGTCATAATATGTTATATTGACATCCACACATATAATTCTCCCCCTGTGGATGTCAATTTTGCATTGTCTTCGAGACTAATGCTTGAGGCATTATGCTAGAAACAATTATAAAGTACTAAAAAGTAAATAAAATAAATTGCAATGCGTAATAATTAAACTGAACATAAAATAAATTGAATATAAAATGAATTGCTCCTTCAGGGTAAGCAAGTATAATATCCACCTTCTAGTGGTCATATAATTTTCATCTTCTGGTGGTAATAGTTTTTATTGTCGATTTTCCTTTGAAGGATCTTCAGGATCTTTTGAACGGTAAGACTTCGAGTCTTCGTTGTATTTTCCGTTATTGAGTCTGCTGGACTCTGATATTTAGTCTTCTAGACTATTGTTACGTAAATTCCTGTCGGCATTTAATACCCATAATGAATTTCTTCTGGAAATTATAAGGGTCTCGAATAACATAATTTAAATAAATAATTAAATAACTGAAAAATTAAAAGTAATGGACCTAACATAAATTAGCCCAATAAAAATGAAATTATCGCAAAGCAAATGAGATGGGCCTTATACGAGCCCAATAAAATCGTAAAGAAATTAAAACGAGAAATTAAGTACAATGGGCCTTATATGAGCCCAATTGAAATGTAAAGAACAGAATATTAAAATATAATGGGCCTAATATGAGCCCAAGCTTAATATAAACAATAAAATAAATACAATAACCTTCCGGTCTTTTGCTACATTTTTCTTTTATCGAGTCTTCTGAACTCTTTCATTTAGTCTTCGGGACTATTATGCATTTCAATGCACTTCGACATTTAATGCCCATATCAAATTTCTTCCGGAAATTTTGAGGGACACAAATCAAATAACATAATTAAATAAATAAATGCTGAATTAAAATAAATAAACAGGAGCTTTTTCTTAATTATCCCAATTAAAATAAATGACAGAAAATTAAAATTGATGGGCCTTTTAATAGCCCAATCGGAATCTAAATAAAAACATAAAAATATGCTTACTCGATAAATCTTTCAGTAATAATATATATAATATATTATACTAGTATCCAGTTACTATTCTGGTATATATATATCCTTTTAATTTCGTTTTTCCCAAATTTTTTCTTTTCCCAAATATATATATTTTTCTGATTTTTTTTTTATTAACTCGGACTGGGCCAAGGTCCAAGCCCAGCCCCAACTAGCAGCAGGCCCAGGCCTAGGCAGCCCAGGCGCCCACGCAGCAGGCCAGGAGCAGGCCCGCGCGTAGCAGCCCACGCCCCAGCCTCAGCCCAACCAAGGCCAGGCCCGCGCCCAGATCCAATGACCCACTGACCCGTTCAAACACTCGCGGATCCGGGTCGACATCACAGGAAACGGGTCGCCCTCACCGACTGCTCACCTTGGAGGCTCGTCGGGAGCGAGGAAACAAGGCAGGCGGGGCAGCGTGTCGCGGCGGCGAGGCAGCGAGGAGGAGACGAGCAGAGAGGAGGCGCGGGGAGGCGTGCGGCGCCGCGGCTGGTGGTGCTGCACGTCGGTCACGCGCGAGGGAGAGGAGAAGGGAGGAGCAGAGCGCGCTTCGGTGGTCGGAGGAGAGGAAGAGGAAGGTGGGGGAGGAAGCGACGGCACTGGCGGCTGAGGCGCGTGGCAGGGTAGCGTTGGTGGCAGACCCGTTTGGGTCTTTTGGGTTGCAGGCGTCGCCTCCGGGTCTTCGTCTCCTGGCGGCGCATCCGGCGGCGGAAGAGGGCGGGGTAGGCTCTGTTGAGGTCGCGACGGCACGGCGGAGGGTCTGGTCCGGCGGTGAGGCGGGCAACGACCCGGAACACATCCTCGTGAACAGTAACCGGAGCTTGGGGTTGATGGTGCACTATGTTTGTTTTTTTTTTCTTCTTTCTTTCTTTCTGCTCTCAGTGCTCTGTAATCTTCTGCACTGGGTTTTGTTTTTTTTGCTCAGGTAGAAAACGATCGTGCTGATAACGTGTTATAAATTTGATATTTAACACAGTGATATGAAGATGGTAGAAGAGGCAGGAGATGGGAAGGAGAGCACGAAACTGGGCAGTGGCTTTCATTCATTTCACTCTACCGGGAAAAACAAGAGGGGATGGCTTATATAGCCATGATTAAAAGAAAAAGACAGCAAGAAGGTGGGTAATACATCATGATATCCACATTTCTGTACACGTTTTATAACAAACTCCATTTATTGTAACTGTCTTCTGCAAATAAGCACAGTCTATAGAGGACTTTAAATGAGAACTCGTCCATCCAAAAGATCGACAAGGCCTTTAAAATTAAAATTTCAGAGCAACAAGTATGTGAGCAACAAGTATGTGAACAACACCTCTGAAGAGCTTCAACTGATTCCTGCAGCTTTTCCTGTTGCAAAAACATGAAGTTCTCAATTTCTACAAAGAATTTCAGCTGCTTTGGACATGTATCTGACTCCAGGAAAGTGGTATACTCCACAATCTCCATCCCCATATGGTTTCTTAGCTCAAGCTGAAAACTCTCCATGGCAGAGATTAAGTCTGTTTCCATTACCTCATAAGCACCTTTGGGACTTCTCATCACAAATTCGATTAGTGGTGACGAATTATGAAACCCAACAACTCTGACAATGTCACCTAATCGGTATCGATACAATCCTTTATATGTTGTGACAACCAACTCGTACATCTTTCCTTCTTCAACACCTGAAAAATCCACAGTTTCTTGACCACCAGCCGCGGCGGCACTGCTCCTGTCAGAGTCAAAAGGAAGGAACTCAAAATAAGCTTCAGTAGGAAGCATAACATACCGAGTTGTCTCTGGAGGCTGCGTAGCATCCAAGTTAATAGCAACAATACATTCGGATGCACCGTAATCTCCCCCTAAAACCATCACTTCTCCAGCATAGTACTTGAGTTTGGAATAGTACTGCTTCATGCTTCCTGTAGAAACACACTTCACATATCTAATGTTAGGCCATAATTTAGACACGATCCCAGCCCAATTATTTTCCTTACAAATCATTCGAATTCTCCTTGACAGATCTACCCGAGGCCCACCCAGAACCTTACAAACAGATTCCCTCATTGCAGCATCAGAAATCTCCAAGCTTGGAAACCCATTTTCTAGATCATTGCACAGTTGTTCCCATTTAGACTCTAACATACCAAATGCTCTGACCAGAAGACGAGCATAAAATGATCGAACTCCGTCAATCACATCAGAATCCCCAAGTGCACATAGAAGATGGCAATACATTTGGTGCTCAATATTTTGACCAAAAATGACCTCGCGAGGACTTGATAGTCGATGCAGTAGCGAATTTTCCTTAAGTAGAAAGTGAAAAGAGGCTGATGTAATCTGGAATCCACTGGGCGTAGTTGCATTATCAACATCATATAAAAACCATAAGATCTTATTCACTCTAGGCCTTGGAGGAAACAACCTGAAGACACAAATAATCAGAAGATTTGAAGAGGCAGGAAACATTATCAAGAAATCACAACATAGATACTAAATCAAACCCACTTCTGATGAAATGCAGCAAGTCCTTGCAGGGTAGTCTTCAGGGCATCTGTTGCTAGAGCAGAATCAAAGCAGGGGATCAACTTGGGTTTCATTGTGCTAGTGCCAGAGCTACAATTGAACAAAATAAATATAAGGAATCAGTCTAAACCGAATCAAGGAAAAGCTAGCAAAAAAAGATGAGGTGAAGATACCTGTAGTGGAAACAATGGAGAGGGTCAACAGAAAGAACCGGAGGGTGGTCACCATTGGAGCTGTAATTAGCCAGGGTGTCGATATGGTCAGCGTAGTCGTCATAGGAAGATAAGGGGACTAGGCGCCGGAAAGTGGCGGCATCGATGGGAGGGAGGTGGCCGGAGAGGTAAGGGTGGAGATAGGAGACAGAAGCTTGGTGGGCAAGGATGGATTGGAGGGTGTGGAGTTGGTGATCAATGGCTTTCTTTGTGGACTCCTCAAAGCTTTGCAACACCTCTTCGACTGTCATTTTTTTTTGAAACTATTTTATATTAACTAGCAACAAACAAACAGGAGACAAAACCAGCAGTTCTCTACTGATAGGTCTAGAGAGGAGAGAGATAGGCATGCATGAGATGGTGTATTAAGCACTTGGTGTGCGGGCTGCCGGAGACCCCTAAAAAGAAAAAAATAAGAGTACAGATCCGTAAAAGGGACAAGAAATAGTGCAGGCTCCCAAATGATATTTTTGAAATAGTACGGATCCTATATATACGATCTACTCGGGAAAAAAAAAACTCGTGTACAACCCCTAGGGAAACTACTGAAAAGTCGAAAATGGCCATAACTTCTTGTTCGGACTCGTTTTGGTTCAATTTTTTTCCTCATTCTTATTTTAACATGGCCTAATGGGTAGTATTAGTCTCCACACTTAGCTCGAAATTTAAAAAATTCGCATAAAACTCGTGCCGTAAATTCGAAAATGGCAATAACTTCTCGTCCAAAACTCGTTTTGGTTCAAATTGTTTTCCACGTTCTTATTTAAACATGGTATAAATGATAGTATCAGTCTCTAGTTTTATCTCGAAATTTGGAAAAATAGTAGAAAACTGATGTACGGCACGAGAACAAGAAAATGGCCATAATGAGTTATTAATTCCGGACGAGAAGTTACAGGGTCCGTACTATTTCAAAAGTATCGTTTGGGGGTCTGTACTGTTTCTTGTCCCTTTTACGGGTCTGTGTTCTTATTTTTCGTTCCATTTAGGGGTCTCGGGCAGCCCCGCTGATGACGGGACTACCCGAGATCCCTAAAAAGGACGAAAAATAAGAATATAGACCCGTAAAAAAGACAAAAAATAATATAAACCCCAAACGATACTTTTGAGATAGTAGGGACCTATGCAATTTATCCAATCATAATCGCTATTTTTTAGCACCCTACCCTCTTTCCCTTTTTTGAAACCAGCTAATTCATTCATAAACAAATAGCGCAAATAGCAATGAGCTGCCTATGGCGTGTTCATAGCTGGAAGCTGTCGGACTCCACGACTGTGTAAAACTATAAAAAAAAATAAGAGGGAGCGCTTTTCCTTTTCTTTTGCTTGATTCTTATTGATCATCAAGATTGCGTATTTCTTGCTTCCAGATCCAGACGCTTGATTTGCGGTAGATATTTGGCCTTTCTTTAAACCTAAATTTTTGGGTTCCTCCTCCAAGACAAGTCAACTCCAAAATAATCCTAACTCTTGAAAATAGGTTGCGCTGTACTAGTATTATAAATGAGTGGTATATGCAAATTGCCTCCAATACGTAATAACTCATTTTCTTTTAGTAATCTTCTTCCCATCCTGCTTAAGTTTGCATTGTTCTGTTTTCTTTTCTTCACCAGATCGCAGGAAAGTTGGTCAGCAGACCAACTCGGTATCAGTATGATGCAATGATAAAAGTACAGCTAAAACGAACTTATAGTATTGATGAAATTAAGGATTAACGGATATGGACTTCCATGTGATGATGTACATAGAGAGCTCAAAAATTACAAGACCAGCAGGATCAATGGAATTCTGATGGTGAACTAAAACAGGCTCTGATCATTATCAATAATTTCATTCATTATCACTGTCATCTGACATAAATGAGACTTTATCATCCACAAGACATTGCATTCAGAGATAAAATTGCAAATCTGTAAGTCTATGAAAATGATATGGTAAGTCACCATATGTCAGTACTAACCCTAAACAATTTCCAGATGTTTTAAGACAGGGCTACAAAATCAGCCTTACTGGCCCAAAAGCCAAAAGGGGATGTTAGTACTAACCCCACAGAGTTTTGCGAGCTAACAGGCTTATGGCTTATCGGACTTTATTCTCATGAAACTATTACATGCTTAGCTCTTCTTAGTACTGCGCACCACTTGTTTAAAGAATGCATGATCTTTTTTCTCCAGTAGGATAAGATTGTGATCATGGTCGAGGCTGAGATACTCGATGATTGGAAAACAAAACAAGTGTGTTTTTGCTATGAACAAAAAAATGTAAGTGGACTATGAGGAGACATTTTAACAGGACATAGGATTCACCTCCTTTGAGGTCAATAGTTGAGAGATACCTCAAAACCACGACTATTTACTCTGTACTGATGCAAGCTCATACATCTTTAGTTGTGTGATCGTTCTTCTTTTACACCGGGTAACACAACTGTGAAATCAAGAAAAATATCAACTTGCCAAAAAATAATATTGCCATCTGTTCACAAATAGTCCATACATATAACGGCAAAGTGATATTTTAAGTATGTGGCTTAGTTTGCAGATCCAACTGTTCACTTCTTTTTAGTTTTGTGTATAGTTGTAAAGTTATTTTGTATACCTACCATTTCTCTTGAACAAAATATCTGATGATCAGTGTGATGGGTTGATATACCCATGCAAAACAAATGATGTTATCATTCAGAAAATCTAGATCATGGACTAACTGAAGTTTACTTTCAATCATGTTGGTAATTTATAATTTTCCATGGCTGGGTGATTATTTTGACTTCAATATTATCAAGGTTGGGGTGTTGGTCATTAGAAAAAAAAAAAAAAAAGATATCAAAACCGTTGGTCTACATTTGCTAAACATTACACTTATTTTCCTCATTTAGGAATGAGACAAGGCCCAAGGCTGATGCCCTATCGATAGCCTTTCCATATGAAGACTGGGAAGTAATCAGTACAGCAAACAATGTCTAATATCTACATGGGCCAAAATTAAGGCAGTTAGCCCGGATAGAATCTTCATGATGTATGTTTACATGGGTGTGCCCACTTAGCCTGGAATTGGATATGTGCCAACCTCTTTTCTTTTCTTTTTTTTTTTTTTCCTGGACACATTTAATTCATTGCTTGAAACATAGGTTTATTTTATTTGTTGTAATAGCCAGACATGCTTACTTGACTACATTACACATACTAACTATTGTCGCATCAATATACAAACCATAGACCATAATCTAACCAAGAAGCTGAGTAGATTCTACAAGACGCAATAATGCATAGGAATGGGGACATAAGGTTTCGGCTCCACATTAGGTACCATGACCGATTTTGTTTGTTAGAGTTAAGTAACCTGGAATTGGCTAGTAACAATTGAGTCGCTTGAGTGTTTGCACACTTCTTAACCTTTGAGACTCGGCACATTCCTATCATGTAGAGCCAAAAGTCCTCTCTATCTGCACTCCACTTGAGGCAGGAGCTCAAGCTTGACCACACTGCTCTAGACAACATCCCGAGCTAAACCCAGTAGCATCCCTCGGGTACAAAAGCACTTAATGTCTTTTAAAATCGACATTTTGCACATGCACGGAACAAAAGTTAAAGGGTTGGATATTGCTTCCCTACAAGTCCTCACCCAAAAACCGAATCCAACCTCCGGATTCAAGCCATCATTGTCGTCTGTCACCTTCCATGTCATCGTGCTCCATTGGGAGCACCTACTCCCATCGCCACCATTAGCTCAAATAAACTTGAAGAACTCAACAACCCAGGAGAGGAACAACTCCCAGCACAATACTATTACAAGTGCAATTAGGGAAATAAAATGATATTGGATTTCACTGAGAATGGATTTGAAATTGGTTTGTACGATACTTGGTCAGGTCTGCAAATTTGGAAAGATCTTCAAATCCCTACTAACATGGACAAATCAGAACCAAAACTATACAGCCGGAAACCCAAACTGTAAAGGAGCATTAAGCTCAACAATCGCACCAAATAATATAGTACACCAGGTGAACAATTTCAACTGAAAAACTCAGGTCGCTACTCCCCCAGAGGCAAGAAGTAGCACCCAAACTTGAAAGAGCGACTGAAAAAAAGTTAGTGCCCAAGACATTTGCCGCTGCAAATGTGATAATCTCCATCTTTCAACTGATTCACCAAAAGATAAATAGTCAACTGACTCACGCCTTCCTATATATAAAGCTTAAGTCTCTTATTAAAGTCATATACACAGATAGGTACTCGGAATGGAGATAAACTATAATCACTATAAACATGAAAGAAATAAACCATGACCCATCCAAGTATCCATGACGCTATTGAATGATTTAAGCTCTCGACAGTGACAAAAATTCAAAATCTCCAAGAACCCACAAAATCAGTCAGGTTACTACACTCTTCTGTCCACCATTTACGACACTTGGTCCCCAAGTTTATTGGTTACCCAATTTTTGCATATCTTCATCATAAAAGAAATCCCACCCATCATCCATAAGCTCTTTAAGATTATCATTAACAATCGTTTTCTCTCCAGTCGCGCTCCTTGGGGATTGAGCATCAGCAGGAGATGAGGCAGCAGAGGCTTCTAGGCTTTTCTGTTTTGGGCTTGTAGACATTGCAAACTCCTCACCAACAAGGTCGGATTTCACACTTTTGAGGGATGAACCAGAGGAGGCCAAGATGCAACTGGTCTGGCTTGATGAAATAGATTGGCTCAGTGG
This sequence comes from Turnera subulata, assembly GCA_028386065.3. NCBI lineage: Eukaryota > Viridiplantae > Streptophyta > Magnoliopsida > Malpighiales > Passifloraceae > Turnera > Turnera subulata. The sequence continues at coordinate 114,777 of JAKUCV010005986.1, forward strand.
CACACGATTATCAAACTTCTCTTTCAACAATCTTACATCCTGACAAATAACAGAGATCTCTCCTCTGCAAAGATGATAATGAATCATAAAGCTCAATCAGGAGATATAATGAACCATAAGCTCAATAAGATTCCATTCCAATTTTCAGGATATAATCATCAGAGGACTTACTGCAATGCATCAACAACACGACCACGGTCCATGAGAAAATCTCGCAACTGCAGCAATAGAAGACAAGTATTAGTCACAAAAATATGGCATATTTAATTCAGAAAGGGCAACGTACAAGAATGGTTGCTACCTTAGAATTCTCCTCTGCCTCTTGTCGTAGAATGTTCGACTCCTGGACCACCTTTTCCATGAGGATTTGTAGTTCGGCGAAAGCACCATTTGCAGTTTCTTCCTTTTGCAGCTTCTCCTGCTCAGCTTCTTTTCTTAATTCTTCTGCGGCTGCTAGCCTCACTTCAAGAGCTTGACGGATCTGCATAAACATTGTACTAAACTCAGACTACAGCCAACCAAAGCATTCAATTATTTCACTTATTGTAGTTTTGTCTTCTATACGCAAGCCGGAAAACTTATATAGTTGAATTTACAAATCAGGGCATAGTTGTATTTCAGGATCAGGGCTGCCTCTTGAAAATCTGCAAATCTTATAATACCTTCCATTTAAATCACAAGTTTGTTGTAACTCAGAGAGATCAAATCAAACCACAACAATTAGGCATTCTTCTCCTAAGTTAACCTTAGGATACAGTGTCTCAAAAACCAAAACATGTTTACTATGTATTTTATGCTACAGTACTCTAAAGTATCATATCATGAATTCAAGAAACAAGAAGACAGTGCACCAGGAGAGAACTGTGAAATCAGAAAGAGAATAAGTTTAGAATATGGGAGACCTGAACCCCAGAAAAAAATTGAACATTGGTTGAGTAAGACAACCTGAAAAGAGAATAAGTTAGGCGACAATACCTCATCAAGTATGCCAAGAGCACTATCCCTCTCATCAGACAAGCTAATCAAGCGAGCTTGCAACTCCTTCACTTCAGTTGCTAAAATTGCCTTCTCACCATAAACTTCTCCAGTATGCTGGAAGTAATGGATTAGGTTTAGAATTCAAGTCATCCATCTAAACTACAATAAGTGACCAAACAATATTGGCTGACAGTAATACCATTTCATTTGCCTCCTTTGCATGTGCCAACACCTCTTTAAGTTCCTCCACCTTGACTAGGATATCTAAGCCCCCCCTAGAAGCTTCCTCTTGGGCCTGTTCTGCAGCTTTCTCAGCAAGTTCAACTTGTCTCATCATGTTCATAACCGAGTCCATGGCTGAAAACAAGGTTTTCTGCAAGTCACAGATCATTAGCATGAATAAATTGGAGATGATAATAAAAGACAGAAAATCTATCACGTTCTAACTGAATCCCTGGCTGAAAACAAGGGTTGCTGCAAGTCACAAATGAATGACACATGTAAAAATTGGGTGGTAATAAAAGACATAAAATTCACCTCCTGCAACTCCATATTTTTCAGATGGCTAAAAATTTTAATATGTTATTCCTAGTATGTTTATGCATCATATGGGATGTTTGCCCACCGACTGCTATAAGAGAAAACAAGAATCTAAAGATAAATTTCTGAAAATTGCAAACTAACTATCACATGAAATAGTTTTGAGTTTGAACATCATTTCAAGATCTCATGCCTAGTTCTGAGTGTTGAACATTATTTAAGATCTAATACCTTGTTGTCTTTAGCGGCTTCAACAATTTCTTCAAGGAATTCAATTTTGCTCTGATGATTGGACAATATATTCTCAGAAGCAATAGTAGGGGAGCTTGGTAACTCTAAAGGACATTCAGCAACATCTGGAATTTGCTGCACCACAGAATTTTCCACCTCTGCTGCAGTGCCTTCCACTGATGACACTTCTTGGTGGTTTTTACCACCAACAACCATGTCAAAGTCACCAGCCACAGGGCTGCCGAAATCTTGCTCTGCAGCATGAAAGACATCCAACAAGTCCTCGTCAGCGATATTACCAATTACAGAGCTGCTTTGTATAGCATTTGAAGTCTGCTCATCCTCAACTTTGGGGTTGAAGTCTTGGCTTTTATGCATAGAGGTTGACCCCACACTATCAGTATTAGGGCACACTCGAGAGAGCTCAGCATTGCCTTCATGAATCACAGTTTTTGACATGTCTTTGTTAGACTGGATTGAACCAGACTGAACATGTTCTTGTTGACACTGGGGATTCCGGAACAATATCAATTCCTCGTTTTCAATATTTGCTATCAATTGAAAAGCATCAGCATCGCTGGCTAAACCGGTAGGTTGGTTATCAATCTTCTCAGGTAAAGTTGCGCCGGCATCATGTGGAACTGTATCACTACCATTGGAATCTTCAACAGCCATTGATCTCACTCCTGAAGAAGAACCCACAGTATCTTGCCGAGGTACTGATCGACGAATCAAAGCATCAGTTGGCTCCTCAAGTTCAACTGCACATGCAACATGCAAGTGAAATAAAATTATCATATAATCTAGTGGCAATTAACAAGCATGCACGAGAACCACTTCCTACCAGCCAGCCACCGCCACGTAATTGAATACCAAATATAGAAGAAAAAGCAGAAAAACCAAAAGAAGATATTTTTATAGTTATGAATGGGGAGACAAAAGAAACATTTGAGAGCCCATCTTGGAAATGAGCGTAAGAATCACCTTCTCCATCAGGCTCACCACTTGGGCGAGAATCCTCCAAGGAAGGACTAGATGTAGGAGCACCAGAAGCAGTCACAGGACCAGAAGAAGATGAAGGAATGCTAGAAGCAGTCACAGGACCAGAAGAAGATGAAGGAGCGGTAGAAGCAGTCACAGGAGCAGAAGGTGGAGGAGAACTTAGGACAGTGGTGACTTTGGAGGATGATGGAGGAGCACTTGGAGCAGCAGTATGGATTTCAAAAAGCGGAAGAATCTCTGAAAGAACAACATCCACTGCTGCATCAGCATCTTTGGGGTGTTCGATAGCAACAGCCTTGAGAAGGCGTGAATCAACCTGTTCAAATTAAAGCACACATTGTTTTCGTCAGAGACTATAACCCTAGCAACAAAACCTACGCAATCATCAACCATGTACAACCACCAATTGTCACCCAGAGAGAAGTTTGCTGGGGTTAACATCACCCAACATCAAAAATTGAACATCTTTAATCATTTTATCAAAACTCACATCAAAATTCAGTCATGAGAATTTCATAACATCGGTTCGAGCAACCTCAAAACATGCTAATATGGCACTGCAGTCCAATTTTAGTATCAAGATGCAGTTTAAGTGCAACAAATACGACAAAAATCATAACAAAATGCACATGGTCTAGCCGTAGACAATAAATAGAACCGGCAAAAGCAAAAGACTAAGACACAAACAATCAAAACAACAGAAGGAGAAATCCCTTGAATGATCGTAAGAATACCTGAGGGAAGATATCCGTCAAGTTCTGATAAACTGTCTTGAAACCCATACTTTGAACACCAAAACCAACCCTGCATTGAACAACCACACGATCAGAACAAAAACGCTTACAAATACAATCCAAAAACCCTAACTATTCACGAGACAGTAACACCGAAATCAAACCAAAACTACAGTATTCGACCAAATAAACTAAATTAAAAAAGAGAGAGAGAGAGAAAGAGAAACCCTTTACGCTTCAACGGGGGGTTTCTCGGGGGAAATATAACAGAAAGCACAGACCTTTTCGAGAGAGGTGGAGTGTGAGCGTGAAAGTGAAGGGAGAAGGAGAGTGGCTTCGGGGGTATTTATTTGTATGGAGCCTAGTAATCTGTTTCTGATTTTGGGGGTTTGCTGAGGGAGAAAATATAGTTTTGGCTTTTTTATTATATCGAGGAGGCCTGACCTGCCCGACATACCAGCCAGCACCCCCAGTAAAGGCAACGAGGCTAAGGGAATGGGCTTTCTGGTAAATAACTGAGCCGAGTGGGGGCAATTTAGGGTGAGGAGGAGTGTGATCGAGGGCGTTTTGGGGAATTGACGCTGCTTTGACTTTGTCGTGTCGCGTGTGTGTTGGTGTTGTACGTGGATTGGGAGTTCGGTTGCATGGGAGATGGGAGGATCTTGGGGGATGTATGGGCCCCGCCTAATCAGGACGAGCCGGATCCCGACCGTTGATTTTGTCGTGTCTTGAACGATTGAGATGGGAGAGCTTTTTTTTTGGAAAGGAACCAACGAGGCGAAATCAATCCGTATCTGTGAAGATGATGACTGCCATTAAACTGCGGGATAGTAATAATAGTATCATTTCTTCATTTACTGGTTGGACTTGGAGTCTGCTTTTTGATTGGTTCAATCTTGGTGAGATGGACTTGGAGTTGCAGCGGAATTATGAAATTTGGTTCATTTTATTTTTGTGATAATCAAACTTTCTATTACTACTAGCATCATTTTCTGAAGGTGAGTCCAAGTGTTTTTTTAGTTGATTAAAAGTTTAGGTTGAGGGGAAGCTCTCCCAGTCCAGGGCCAGGGCAAACTACCGGACGACAGTGATATTTACAAATTACCCACCAAGAGGGACGATCGGTCGGTGGAGTTCGAACTCTCAACCTAATGAAAGTGCTTAGAACCTCAACCAACTTTTGAGTCCAAGTGTTTTTAGGAGTATGTCATTGCCAACTTCTGAAGTTATAAGTTACAAAAGATTCAGTTCCATTTATGAGAAGCCCAAGAAGAAAGCACATTCATCATTCGCTGAAGGAAAACAGGAAGTTTACTATATGGAGATTGGATAAAAGTAATTATCTTTCCAAATACATAGAATGCTGTGGCCAGCCCTACCCTTCTAACCTTCACTTTCCCTCCTTAAAACAAAGTCAATCGCACCTTATTAAAAAAATAGACTGAAAGATTGAGCAAAATGTTGATGAACTTTCGTCCAACTGCAAAAGTTGATACAATTGATCAACTCAAGTGTTTTTTCCACACATTTTTTTCACAACACAGAGATCTAATATCTGTTTTTGCTGTACACAAAATTTGATACAGAGCTAAGCTAAGAACCATGCTAACAAATTGGCTAATGCTTTTCCAAATTACAAATGCATGTATCTCACCCCCTATAAAGGAAGGTTGGTGATGCTAACTGGAACCATGTTGTACAAGCTGCGAGCAACAAGCTCCCCCGGATATCACGGTACATCTGGCAAGCATTCACGCTACAGGCTTCTTTGGGATATGGCCTTGCTTAACATAGCCTCCCTGTAAAACCAAGAGACTTCAGCTATTATAAGTCCAACATCCGTTTACACTACAGTGCTTGTCAACCATACATTAGCTCTGCAGGAAACGTTAATCCTACTCAACTGCCTAGAATCAACAGTTCCACGACTGACATTTTAGCACCTCATAAAGGATCAATTAAGTATGATCAGTGTACTCGGAAACGAAAAAAAGAAGGTTTTACTCACTGAAGGTTTTTGTCCAGGCAACCTGCGGGCTGATGGAGCTCGTGCCACAGAAGAAGCAGCTGCAGCAGCAGCCACTCGTATTCTGAAAAAATCAAGCCAAATGGCCCACATCAGCAGTCTTACTGGTAAAACTGACTTAGAACTGAAACCATAAATCACCAACCCAATTGCACCACAATACCTCTTATGTACATCAATATACACATCTGTCTCGTCCACAATTTCCTCCTGCATAGTGGGAGTGCATTGGCAATGTCATTAATAAATGATGCAACAGTAGTCTATAGGAAAACATGATAATATGCAATAAAACTATCAGTATAGTCGAGAAGTTTAAGCTATAAGATCCATATCAAAGCAGAACATTCTAGTGGCATGTCTTTGTTCTAGGAACAGGCAAACAAAAGATAGGAGAAGCAGAATTACTTGGAGAAGTTCCTCAAAAACATCCTCAAGTGTGATAATACCAATGACTTCACCATCTTCAATGTCCTCTGAAAAATTTGGCAACCCACCACTTTGTTCAGGTGTTTGTTTGTAGGTGAAAGGCCTTGAAGCTTTCTCAATGTCAACGGTAACACTCTCTGGTTCAACATCAGGCTTTGTCAGCAGTGGAGAATGCAAATCAGAATTACCATTCGTAAATCTATTTTCATCAAATTTTTTCCCATCATTCTTAAAGACTGGATTTCTCCCCTTTTCTTTGACCCTCACTACAGCAGCCATATGGCTGCTTCCCTTCTGAAATTCATTGAGGATATCGTACAATGGCATATCTGCTGGAACCCTGAAAATTCATGCATGAGACATCATACTCCTTTTTCACACAGAAGATAAATTGGAAACAAATGTTAAAAACAATAAATAAAACTAAACCTGGGCATTCTTCGAATGGACACTGCACTGACTGGAGTTTCCGTTTCTGCCCGAACTGTAAGAAGACTTTTCACCTAAACCCCCAAGCAACAGACCATTATCCCCAAAGCGATAAAATTCAAAAATTCAGCTGCAAAGCAATATACGCAATCATGTTTGATGCAAGAAAAATTTGAGATAGTTTTACTCACCAGTAGCAGCCCAATTATGTTCTTTGGACTTCCAGAGTAGACAGGGACACGGCTGTGGCCACGGGCAAGAATTTTTCCTATTGCTTCCCTGAATTAGAGAAGTTCATTTAGTCCATGATACAACTTCCAATTTTCATTTCACTTTGTCTGCAATAAAAAACATATTATGCCCTAATTCGGAGCAGATGAGGGAAGATAATTGCCACAGTTTCTGGTACAACACTGCTACTGTGCAGAATGGCGAACAGAAAGGGAAAAGGGAATCTGACAGCAGAAAATCAAACCCTAAAAAGCTCACCAATCCAATTTTGAATCCACATCTAACGAAAAAGTTGATTCAATCGGTGTCATAGCCTCCTCTGCAGTCTGCATATCACAGAAAATGAAAGATAATAGATGTGGACTGTCCATAGTCACCACCTACGATTCATACTCACAAGCCTAAACACCTTAGAAGTAAAATCAAGATATTGGAGGAAAGGATACTAGCTTATCGACCATGAAAAACTGGAAATTAACACTATTCCATAAAAGTAACAAACTCACACATTTTGCCGAGCAGCAAATTTTTTTTCCACCATAAAAAAGGGGCCCCATAATGATTTTATCATGGAAATACCTTTTCCAATTCACTAAAATGTTTATCATGAATTTAAGGTAAGCTTTAGCATCAAGTTCAAGAAAAAAAAAGTGCATTCTTTCACGTGCCACAAGCAAAGGACAGCTCCTTGTCAGAAATAGGCATCAAAATCAGGCCATTTACACTTTCTATTGAGGACGACTTACCTATGCATTAAACCAAAAAAGCTAGAAGATTACAATCAAAATGAGACACAACACATGAAGCCTTTAAAATTCTTATAACTTGTAACACCCACCTTTTCAGTTAGATCCAGAGCTCCGCTGATAATTGTTGTCTCATCATGTGTAAGTTCGCCCCCCTTTCCAGCCTGAAAGAGAGGAATCAATAATACAACTTTAAAACGTAAGAAAGTTATGAGAATTTTGTAACAAATAGATTTAGGTTTACTTATTATTGTTGTATGAATAAAAAATAATTGAAAAGAACATGTAACAACAAAGGCATCGATTTATATTTCATTTCAAAAAAAGGAAAAATACAAGAGGAGATCAGTCAAGGAAATAATTTACCTCTTGGCTATGTATAGAAACCAAAGCTTTAAGCTGAGCTCGCCTGAACAAAACATCATTATGTCCAAGTACAACATCCAGAATCTGAAACCAAAATAAATTTGACAAGCACAATAAATGTAACAATGAGACCAAGAGAAGTGAATTTAAGCGCAATCTATAGATTCCACCATCATATCAAGACGAGTGAACCAAGTTACAAACACATGATAATACGAAAAGGCTAGGGCAGCACAAGTCATCAACAACCTACACATTTACACTAGGACTTGAAACAGTGATGCAGAAGTAGTGTTCCGTAAAAGTGCTGCAAGAATCTGTGAAAGGCCTGGTTTCATATATGTATGAAAAGAATAAGACATTCTTCCGTATCAGACATCAGGGATCGATTTGTTGCAGCTGCGACAGTATTGATTCTCGTCACTATGCATCATGAAATGATGACTTCCAGACAATGATTTTGAATCAATTGGCACCAGAACTTAGATTGGTACATGCACAGCTTTCCGTGCAATGTTATTCCTAGTCACAAAAATTTTATCCTCAAGAAGAAGAGCTCAACTTTCTGCAGTACAATATCTAACATGTTTCTATTGCTTCAGACTCATAGCATGAAATTGATAGTAATATCTCCGTGCAGAATATTAAAACTTTATGCGGGGTTGCAAGAAAACATAATGTCTAGTATCCTCTAAAGGAAATGCTGCTATTTCAGAGCTCAAGACCTTCCTCTTTTCTTGGAATAGATACCATTGTCATCAGTTTCAAATGATTTCTTCAAGAGAGTAAGAGTGTTCTCTGCGAGAATACGACTCTCTGCCCGTATGCTAACTATATTCATGCTATTCGACGAGGATATTCCAGACAATGCAGAAATGCAACACAGGTACCTATAATTAGACTAGAAAACAAAGGAACCATAATGATCTTTGCATGTAAAGTGTTACCTTGCCAATTGGATAAGCAACAGGATAACATATGATCATCAATATTCGGACCAACCACACAAAATTTGCGCCAACATAAAGTCCATATCTCGAACATACAGCTTGGGGAATGATCTGATCCAGAAGTCTTAGTAAATACACTATAGTGCACTCAAGGTACAAACAATCGCAAATAGAAGCTCTTTAAATAAGAAAGACACCAATTGTACCTCTCCGAAAGCAAGCACAAATGTAACAGAAAGCAAAACCGCGACAAAGGGATGAAAGAGTTTATCAAGGTATATAGGAAGAGCCTGCAAGCACCAGAATCAAGAATAGAAGACAATTAGTGAAACATTATAAAATTATGACACCTCATCGATTCCGAAATAAGGACAAAGTCTATTTTTAGCTACCTCCATGGCACAAGCATTGCAGAGAAGCAGAGTTACAAGAAGTTGGTGTTGCTTCTTCACCACAGGCAAGATAACAGCTACAAGCAAAAGAACCCACAAAAGAATTGAGTTCACAGAGCTCAAGAGCCAAACTTGAAGCATTAGGTAGCTCACAATACTCTCGATTGACCATCGACAACTGTAAAAATCGAAACTTTACCAAGCTAGAGTAACCGACCCACGATGCAAATTACAGTTTCACATAGTCCAAAATAGACCCAGATAAGAAAAGACAAAAATTAAACGGGAGAGAGAGAGAGAGAGAGAGAAGAACAGAGTACCAGCTTGTTTTTTCTCAGTGGAGGTGCCGCTTCGCTGCAAGATTTCGAGCTCGACGAGGCCGAGGGACATGAGCCCCAAAGTGAGGCCGGACATAATCCCGGCGAAGAGGACGAGGAAGCAGGAGACGCCGGCGTAGACGAACCACCATGGGTTGCCGAATTCGATGTCGTCTGCCTCGAACACCATGTCGTTCAGGGAGAAGAGGGTCTTGGTTAGGGCCAGCGCGTTCACCACCAACATCCTCCTCCTCCTCCTCCTCTCTTTAATAACAAACAATTTAATATCTGGTACGGTACTTCTTCTCCTGCTGCTGTTGCTTTTGAGGTTTTTGTTTGCGGTTGTCTAGTCTTTGTCAGTTACTATCGGTTTTGTGTTAAAAACCAAAAAGGAGTCATATGCTTTAGAGTGTGAGACGTTGAAAATGTTACTAAAACAGAAGACGAGAACCAGAAAGAGACAGCCAGCAAGGAAGAGGAGGGAAGTGGCATTGGAGGATTTTATGAGCAAGGGACACCGCAACAAGTCCAATTCCATTTTGCATGAGCTTTTGTTTCGTTTTACATTTTTTGAAGAGAGAAATTATCCCATGCGGCCGGCTAAGGACCCTGCTTAAAATCCTTAAAACCAGTTGGAGGAGTATTAGTGGAGGAATGACATACACCTCGAGAATCGTGGTCCAGTGACGAAGAAAATGGGAGGGAGAGTGAGGGGGTTGTGGTGGGCTGGTGGTGGTAGCTAAATATTTGCATGTTTGTGGATCCACGTACACCGTTGGATGGGAACCCAACAAAAATCAAACAATATCATTTTCATGCTTTGGGATCATCAACGTTATTTTCAGTGGATTATCATTAAATAGTTTTTTTTAGGTGAAATTTATTAAATAGTGCTTGATTTGATGTGTGAGTTTGGAAATTAAAAAGGTCTTTATCACCGATTAATTCATTATTAATACATTTATTATACTAGCTTCTTATGCAATTAATACATGGATACGACGCCGTTTGGGCCACCACTCCCAATCTCCCATCCCTCTCTCTGTGGGGTTTAGCATAAACCCTAATCTCTATCAAAACAACAGCAAAATCCTCTTACTTGTTTGCCGTAAGCTCAAGCTCAAAACTGCTCAGTTGCTTGTAAATAGCAACAATCCAGGTATGTTCTTCAGAACCCACACTATTTCTTCACATTTGCACATGCCTATTAAGCATTCCATCCATGAATCTCTTTTGAACCCCGAAATAAACCTTCAAGCCAAATCCATTTCAAGCCTCAAAGTCTCGTGGCGCAAAGACCTGAAGCTAGACGAGGCCATTGTCAAAGACAGACGATACAAGCTCTGTGCCCGGGTCGTCAAAGAGGTCCTAAATGAACCGGGCCAAGTGATCCCTCTCCCTTACCTTGAAAAGAGGCGCGAGAGATTGCGCCTTAATGTAAAGATCAAAACTTTCCTGGATCAAAACCCTGCCTTGTTCGATACTTACTATGACAGGATCAGACCCAAGTCTCAACCCGTCCGATTTGTGCGGGTTAGTGATCGGTTGAGGGATTTTCTCGAAGAAGAGAGGAGGATCTATTCGAAAAATGAGGGGTTTGTCGTTTCGAAATTGTGTAAATTATTGATGATGGCGAAAGATAAGGTAGTTAGCGTCGATAAGTTGGCTCATGTGAAGAGAGAATTTGGTTTTCCTAATGACTTTCTGGTTAATCTGGTACCAAAATATCCTAATCATTTTCGGTTAATTGGTGTTCCTGGTGAGGGAAATTCGTTTCTTGAGTTGGTTGATTGGAATCCTGAGTTTGCTAAGTCAGTGATTGAGCAAAGAGCTGAAGAGGAGTCTAGATTGACGGGGATTAGGGCCCGGCCTAATTTCTATTATAAGCTTCCACCTGGGGTTTTCTTGAAGAAAGAAATGAGGGAGTGGGTTAGGGATTGGTTGGAACTCGATTATATTTCTCCATATGCTGATGTATCACATTTGGATCAAGCGTCTCCGGAAATGGAGAAGAGGGCAGTTGGGGTTTTTCATGAGTTACTGTCCCTGTCCCTGTATAAGAGGGTTCCGGTGCCGATACTGGGAAAATTTAGTGAAGAGTATAGGCTTTCAAATGCATTTTCCAGTGTGTTCACTAGGCATTCGGGCATATTTTACATGTCACTCAAAGGGGGTATCAAGACTGCAATGCTAAGAGAAGCTTACAAGGATGGCGAGTTGATTGATAGGGATCCATTACTCGAGATAAAAGATAAATTTGTTGAGTTATTGGCAGAGGGGTGGCGGGAGAGAGCAGAGCTGTTGAGGTTGCAAAGGGAAGATGCTAAGAAACACAAAGAAATGATGGCAATGAAAGACCAAGACTATGATGAGAAAGAGAGCAGTGAGGAATTGGAAGACTATGGTGAGAAAGAGAGCAGTGAGGAAGCGGAAGACTATGATGAGAAACAGAGCAGTGAGGAATCTGATGGGCAAGCAGTACAGGAGGAGCTGTGAATTGTGCCATCTACTGTGATATTGGAAGGGAACTGGGGCCAAAGAGATGACAGTTAGTAACAAAGAGCACTCCTGCCAGGCCAGACTCACCACAGCATTGACTGTATATAGTGCATGATTTTGATTCCTGTATTTGAGATCATTGAACTGTTTCAGAGTATGACTTTGTTACATGATTCTATTTAGTCATGATGATCTGCAGTGATGCACTGAGATTGCATCACAGTGTCTCGAACTGTGTACAATGGGGATGTGGGAAAGACTAGTCAATGGAGGTGAAAGATGTAACCAGATTGATGTCATACAGCTCTGTGAGATATGGTTGTTCAGATTCAGTTATTATTAGGCCCTAGCCATTGTCCGTATGCACTTGGCTTCTATTGATCTTTTTAGGTTTTGTTCTGGTTGGAAAAAAGAACGCAAAAGTTCATGTATTTTACATTTCTTGGGAAATTTATTACAAAATTCTGCATCATTCTTCTTGAGTGATTCTAGGCGTTTTATTTGATGGCCACTACTATTTCAGACGGCTCTCTCACATTTACGTTCCATTTTGAAATGAATGTTACCTTGATGAAATTCTGGAAAACCAATAAATATTTCACTGCCATGGACATTATACACTCTTTGCGCGAATTCGGGTAAGTTTAAGTGTCAAACAATGTTGCAGAGAGCTGTATAATAGGGCCAGGTATTACAAAATAATACTTTTGTTATTTATGTTGTTCCAAGGGAGAGCTCCAGGCCCTTTGCCTTTGATATAGAGCCTAGGCTCTTGCTTGTCAAGATAACTCCTTTGTGTCAGTACTTGTCACCCGTTGACGTTGACCCGTTGAGTGACTGCAGCCATAACAGTAAGTTTTGTGTTGTCGTTTGTGTTGCAACGAAAAGCATTATTAACATAAAACCTCGGTAAGTTGTCAATATATCAATATATCTACTTTCATGATACAGCTGGTACTCATGAAGTTTTCTTGCAGGTGAATTCTATTTGTTTTACTGGGGGCAGTTCTACCTAATTATTGCACTAAAAAGGAATGATTCGTGCACATAATTTGATCAGAACCCTTCCAAATCGTCAACTAACAATGTGGGTCACTCTCTTGGCCATTTTTCTTTTTTCTTTCTTTCTTTATTGCTCCACAAGAAAAACCTAAGGGGAGCTGGGAAGTTCATGGCCATCCCAAGTATAAGTAAGGAGTACTGGTACAGGACTCCTTAAAACCATTCCTTAACTTTGCTTCATGCACATCTGAAGAAACAGAAGGCTCGAATGAAGGGAATCAAGAATTTTAAATTCGTGTCTTTTGCAGCATTTGTAGTGCTTCTGCTCAAGGTGGAAGCCAGTGATCGCCCACTTTGCGTCTCCCAGTATTCATTAGTGAACTATGCTTGTTCGATGCTACCATACAGCCAACTAGAACCCCACCCTCCATATCCTCCCTCTCGTAATGTTGTGGGAGAGGACATAACTTACTATGAACAGCGACAGAATGGCCAGCAGCATGGAAATGGCCATAGGCACCACAGTCATAGAAGCCACCATGATGGAACACCCGCAGAAGATAATTGTTGCAAGTGGCTGAAAGAGTTAGATGATCAGTGTGTCTGTGACCTGTTGGTTCGCTTGCCACCATTCCTTTCAAGACCATCTCATGCTTATACAGTCATTGTTGCACGAGCATGCTCAGTTACGTATGAATGTCCCGGGCGAATGGACCCTTAATAGCTAATTAATGCTGCTTCTTTTGGTCCATTAGATATGAAATTATAGTTACTCCTCTAACTCCATCACCCTAGCTATATATTTTCGAGAAGAAGCCCCATCCACGGGTGAGAATACTATTAAGACTTCAGTAAATCAATTAAGCAGTAGTTGACTCCAGGCTATATTGATCTCCTACTTTCCCAATTGTGCAATCTTTCAACGTTTAAACTTAAATGAGTTCTGTATGCTATCTGCATTGTTTCTTGATTTTTTTTGATGGACGACAGTAATAAGAAACTTCAGACCTCCCGGTTAGTTATATGAAACAGGATGTAGCACACTGTGTGAGTAGATAGATCATATGAAAAGGAACGGACTACCAACTAACTTGATTAAAGAATTTCTCCTCAATATCCTTGGACATTGAATAAAACCAACTGTTTCTTATAAATTGAAGCAGGATCTCTGTTTCACTAACTAACTCTGCAAAAGACAGGAAGATAACATGGTTAAAGAAGGCATCTGCATGAATCATTAAACATTTCCTTGCGTTTTATCGACCCACACATGTCAAGTTTACTGCATAAGCTTCAACCGAGCCAACAGGCAGCATCCATCTGCAAGTGCCCCCACATCTCTTTTTTTGGGCCGTTCTTGCTATTAACAATCAGAAAAGCAAAAGGGCAGACTCTAACTGATTTTAACATGTCAAAACTCTTCAAAACCAGGATGGAGAATTCGAAATTAACATATGTAGCTTGGTTTGCAAAACTGATGGACATCAAGAGTCAGGAAACCGATTTTGTATCAAATAGAGTTGTCAGTACTGTTACAAATTTTCTTGCTAGACTCTTACCAATTAATTAAGCGTCTTCCCTTATCTAGAGAAACAAAAAGTAAGCGCTTTCTGGACTACTTGGGTCTTTCATAGCAAAGTGAAAGACTCCTTGTACTAGAAAACAAACCTGCTTCATGTTTTCAGTTTTCTTATAATAGGAAATCATTTCACGTACCAAATTTAAATAATTTACTGATTAATATATAGTCTACTTGCACCAAAAATTGACCAAAGATTAGCGGCTGAATTGATGTGGTATAACGTAAACTATCTTGAGTTGACAGTCTGCCACCAAGTTCTCTGAACAAACCCAATGAATCTGCTGATCTGCAATCTTGTTGTACAAACCTCCACACAAAATGCAGTCATTATCTAATCACTACCTATAAACTTCCAGACTGAGAACCTGAAGGCAAATGATCTCACACTCTGTTGCATCTCTTCTTTTCTTTTTTTTCTTTTTAGGTACTTCCCTTTGCATGACAACCTAACTAATACTGATAAGGAAATTACAAAATAATTAATGCAATTGTATATAACGAAAGCAAGGGCTGTTTCCATTTGAGAGAAAAATTACAAGGGCTCATATCTTCATCTCTGGTGCATTTCCAGACAAATGGAGAGGATCAAGATTCACAAATTAACGCTGTTCATAGCATCCTTGTTACTTGTACCAAATAATGTTAACAGTCAGCAAACACAACGACCTCTATGCGCGTCCCAGCTTGCACTAGTGAACTGGGCATGCTCAAGGGTTCGTTTTCCACCTCCTGCTGCATTTCCTTCTCCTATTCACTTCCCATTCCCTGAACAATACGAGGACGAGGCTTCTACTATGGCCTTGCCCGCTACCGACGAGCCGGGGCACGGGCACGAGCACGAGCACGGACGCGGACACGGGCATGGGCATGGACAAGGACATGGACATGGACATGGAAATGAACACGGACAAGGGCATGGACATGGAAATGAACACGGAAACGGACATGAACATGGGCACGGGCACGGGCACGGGCACAGGCACAGGAAGAGCCATGGAAGTGGACATGGACACGGACAAGGGTTTCATGAAGGGGGCGTAGGATACAGTGAATCACCTGAAGAACGCAACTGCTGCCGGTGGCTGAAAGATGTGGATGATGAATGCGTGTGTGAGTTGTTGGTTCACTTACCCTCATTTCTGGCTAGGCCTCTGCACGAGTACTCTGTGGTTGCTGATCCTACCTGCAATGTTACTTTCTCCTGTGTGGGTGGGGGGCCAGTGTGATTTCATTACACTTGCACGTAATTTGCTGCTGCTCATAATCTGTCTTAGGATTTTGTTATGTCTTAGGTAACAACAGGTTCCCATTACTGAATCTATGTGAACCACCAGAGTAACAACGTTCGGTTAATTGGTTCTTGTCTAATGTTATTAGTTACAGAATCAATTTCCTATCTCCTTGTCCATCTGATAACTTGTGTCAGGAATAAAGGCTATTAGTATAGCATCAAAAAAAAAAAGGCCATTAGTAGTTCTCAGAAGTAATGGGACACTGCTGCTATTACATATATTATGCCTTTCACAATACAACTCAAATTTCATACCCAAAAAATGAACAATACAACTCCAATATATTCCCATTACATTCATGGGTGAATACTTCCGAGGACCGTAAAGCACATGAGGAAGATCCAAAGGTTGGCCAAAGATAATTTAGATGAAAAAAAAAAAATAAACAGTTGTAACTGATTTTGACAAAAGTTTATTCAAAGTTGGCTTCTTTTTTGGTTCCAAAAGGAATAAATCTCACCAATTGGTTAGCCGGTAGACCATGTCAAATCGTTCCCAATACATTCTGTTTTTTCATCAATGATCAAACCTTTCTTGTCTCAGCTTTGAAAGTTCCTAACCCAAGCAAAAGAAACCACAGAGCATCCTAGTATATTTATTTATGTGGAGGTGCAGAATCTATCTATATATATTGGGCATATTTTTTCTTTCCTGGGCCAGTGATGATTCCTGTAGGATGGACCATATACGGAGTACTATATTATATATTTGGGCTTCTCTCAAGGTCATTTTTTTGTTGTCCTTAAGATCATTAAAGAGGGGCACTTGCTGAGTGCAAAAGGCTATTTTTTCAATGTGAGAAAGTTCTGTTCCTTTTTGATGTTCTATTCTTTTTTTCCATTCTCGTTGTTCGCCAATATCAAAGAGAGATTATAATTGCACATGGAGGACAAAAAACCTTATCTACCAAAGAAGCAAAGGAGAAGGTGATTCCATATACCATAAAGAACCTGAGAGGCAGACCCACCTTTACATTCTTTTTAGTTCTTTTTTGTTGATATGGGGGGACTTCTCAATTCTCATAAGAAAAAAAAAAATTGATATGGGGGGACCTTTTTTTTTCATCTTCCTATAGGTCCACAAGAACAAGAACAAGAAGAATTCCATTATGGATCGTGTGCGTGTTGGGTGCGTGTAGGGTATGTGATATCATATTTTATTGAAGGAATAAAATGGGATATGGAAGTGACAGTGGTTCTTGATTAGAAAGAAAATGCTGTCCGTACTCTTTGCTTTCTGTTCCCCATCCCTAGAATAGTAGAATTTTTGCACGTTTATTTCCCTCTGTGTCTGTAAGAGCTTGTTTCCTGTGTTTTCTCAGTTCAAGGGTAAAAAACCCTTCTACAAACCATTATCGATGACTGAAGTTTTCGAACCATATCTTACAAATTAATGATCAATGGAAGAGCAATTACAAAAAAAAAAAAAACTGTGAGACCATTCTGAGGGTCAATTAAATCGATTTTTAAGTCCCAAATTCTCTTATTAAGAGTTACCAATGCCTCAACTCTTGCAATCATACCTTTTTTGGAATCTTTTTAGAAAGTTTTGAGTGGTGCCATACATACATAATACATGCAATGCAATATTTCAGGCAATTGATGCTGATAGTGGTGGGGCTAGGACTACAATCATAATAAAAAACTAAAAGAAGGCATCCTACATTCCTTTAAAAAGGTGATGCATATGATATGAGGATCAATTTGATGTAAACCAACCACATCAATAACGATCTCACTTTATATCATTTTTTTTTTTTTCAAATGAGGCACCAGCCTGACATTCTCCATCCTGACATAACGAAGACAAAGTAATAGTAATTGGTCAACTCGAAAGCCAATTCGTTTTTGTGTACGGATAGCGAAATTGCAGCTGGGTTAAAAAGTTTTAAAACTGAAAAGTGTGAACCTGAGAGGATCCGTAATGAAGCAGTACAGATGTTTTATGGAATTGGAAGCTGCTTTCAAATCGTCGTTAAGGTCGGCCCACATCACTTCACGCCAGTAATCACAACTGTTCCGTTACCACACCAAAGGCCCCTACAAGTGACCGTGTCTCATTGCTTCCTTAGCCTATCTTCTTTTTTTTTTTTCTGTCTCTAGTATCCCAGCCCCAACAACTAATGTAGATCTATTCGAGACTCTAAAAAAACCAGAGAGAGAATTTACGAGATCTAAGTGAGCTCCATACGCGTGACAAGGGGAGTAAATAGTTTTTTCTATCTTTATACTTTGTCGATTACGTATTTGTTATCCCTCTTCGTTTAATTTCACTCATTGTGTCCCTGAACTCTCAAATTATCGGGCCATATTGTCCTTTTTACCCACTACAGCAGGTCAATTGCCATAATGCTGACAAGTATCATGAGGCCTGCAAATTTTTCTTTAATTTTTCTTTTTTTCCTAATTTAATACATGAAACTTCTTTTAAAATTAAAATAAATTGGTTTTATAATAAAAAATCAGGATAAGCAATTTATGAGGTAAATTGGTTTTATTATTTTTTAATTCAAAGATTATTCTTAAAGATTGGCCCACTGGTCGTCAATATTTTTAAATATTTATCTTATTTTTTAAAAAGAAACCTGAACCATTAATAAGTCACAATTAAGATTGAAAATCTTTGTCTCTTACTGTAAGATTAAAAACCTTATCTAACTAATAATAAATATTAAAAGAAAATTCCTAACCTTTTCCCAATCTCATTCCCTCATATTAACGGAATGGCAGCCACCACTATCTTGGCCAGAAGACCACCTAACTAGGGTCCAGTGACCGCCACAAACTTTATCCATATGGAAGCCTTGCAGACGGCGGCTGCCTCGAGCCTGTTGACGACAATAGTCTTGATACTGTCATTTCACAGCCACCACAACATAACAAATACAATTCTTATTTTTTTATTCGGAGACCCACAATAAAGAGCAAGCAATCAAAATGGATAACCTCAGGGAAATCAATCTTTCTTTTCCATGAGATGAGAGGGGTCAAATGTCCCAAGGTAGTTAATTTAGAGGCTATCCTTCACTGTTGTTTCCTCCTCTAGTGAAGGTTCTACCCCTGCTTGCTTCGCAGAACACGGCACAGCTCGCAGCGGTTCTCACTGTTCCTGTCGTCGTCAATTTGTTCAATGGCTAATTGGAGTTGGTAAGCTGATGCAGAGGCAGAGGCGCCTTCAAGCCACCAGCGTCCAACGAAGGAAGTAAAAGATAAGATTTTGTTCTATTAATGAAAGATTTTGAAATTGCTTATGGAAGATATGTGTGTTGTCTGCATCTGAGATGTTTTTCTTAGTCGGTCAGGCAATGTGTTTTTGTGGGTTGAAACCTTTTTTTTTTCATTTTTTTAGTATTTATTTTTCAGTTTAAAATAAGACTTCTGATTTTTTAGTGTTGGTTTTTTTTGATAAATTGTTATTTTTTGGAAAAAAAGAAAATTATTAAATAATTTCATTAGTTTTAGTCTCAGTAGAGTTAGACACGTGTCCACCACTAAACAAATCACCGGCATTTCCAGGTAGAAAGGATATGAGTACTTAATTTTTATCAAGTTCAGGGATATACATTGTGAAAATTAAAAATACTGGACAACAATGATGAAATTAATAAAGTTTAAGGACATAAAAAACTTTTTAACCCACCATATGGTAACTTAAAACTTCTTTTTTCTGATGTCGAATATGCTACTCACACTTGTATTCCAAGTTTCCAACAATCTCCCCCTCGAATGGGCCTACTCCCCCTTTAACACAAATATTTTGCAACATCACCGAGGCCACACTCTTCCACCGAGCTCGTTCTAAGAGCAAGAGCCCACTCTTCTACCAAGCCCGTTTTAGGAGCACGCGGCTGCCGATGCTCCAAGACGCAAGCGCCTAGCGATACACACTCTTATCCGGAGCCAGGCCTTACAACTCCAACGGAGTTTGGAACCAAGAGCCTAACCGCTCTTCTTTCCATATGGGGCAACAACCATGAGAGCATCACTATGTCGTAAGTCTATCCCGTCCCAAGCCGAACTATCGGCTCTGCTACCAAGTGTTAGAACCAGGAGTCACTCGAAAACCAAGGAGACAATACTTGAGGCCTAAGTAAGCTCCATACGCATGACCAGAACACCACATGGTAAATCCAAAACATCAATGTATTAATCATGGTAAATAAGTTTTCTAATAGCAATTTCCAGGGCACAATAAGACTCAAATGCTTAAAGCAAAATTGAGTGGCTCACCAATTGGATCAACCTACCTTATAACCTACGTATTTCACCCTAGATGGTTTCCGCTCAAAATCTATACTATCTATAAAAACATGACCTCCTCAGACAAAAATATCCTTATCTAATATTATATTAATAATAACAAATAATAAGTAATACGCCATACACTAATGAATGATATGTAATCTATTGTAATAATTCTCTTATAGTATAACAGTTAGCATTTTAATAGAATTACCTTCTTTATTAAATATATAATTTAGAATATCAAGAATATCAACAAATTACAAGTCTTCTATAACAACTCTCTTATACTATAAAAGTCAACAAATTAATCTAATTATTTTTTTAGAATATCATGAACATCAACAAATATCGTTAAAGAAAATTCAATTTAAGGATTGCTATACAAAAAGTTATTATGAAGATTTCCTATCCCTTCAATTTAAAGATTGATATACAAAAAGTTTTTATGAAGAGTTCCTATCCTTTTAGATTATACAAATAAAACAAGTACTGAAAAAATATAATTACAAAAAAAAATTTAAACACTTAGCAAAAATTAAAATCAAGAACAAAGATTATGAAGAAGAATAATCGTGAAAACTCATGAGGGATATGCTCGAAGTTTGCCCTTATTTAATATTATATTAATGATAAAAAATGAGTGATACGTTATACACTAATGAATGACATGTAGTCTATTTTAATAATTCTCTTATAGTATAACAGTGAGCAAATTAGTAGAATTACATTCTTTATTAAATCTATAATTTAGAATATCAAGAATATCAACAAATTACAAGTCTTCTACAACAACTCTCTTATACTATANCTCACATGTTAACATATGCAAGCCCAATGCAACTAATGGATCCGAGTCCTGTCCGAGGGTACGCATCAGCTTGCCCGGTACGTTCCTGCACTACAAACAACTCATCCTACGGGATGAAACCCCGTAGGCGAGGGGTGAGTCCGAAACGCTCACCGACGAAAGATAAACAGTGATATATTCAACCGCAAAACTTTCGAAGTAAACGCAACAACCACAACAATAAACACATACAATCTCATCACAGGGATACTGCCATAACAACTAACACATATTCCACGACAGAGGAATCCAACTCAAACAACAAATCAGAGGAAACCAACACAAGCAACACGACAGAGGAATCTACTAAATCATATCAAGCCAGGACCCCAAGAAAACTTATTAATTATCTTAATACCAATTTTATCTTCCGAGCCCGTCACTGGACAAGTTAGGGTCGTACCAGGTTATCAACTAATTCCGGATGCCAGGTCAAACAACCATACCAAATCTTACCATACCGGGACCACGTCCCAAATTACCAATCACACCGGGTTCAACAACCCAAATACCATACCGGGATCAACATCCCAAAACCGGATATTTGGTATATCCGAACCACTGGGTATTCGGTATACCCCAACCTCAGGCATCAACATGCTAACCAGATATTTGGCATATCTGAGCCACTGCGGATATTCGGCATATCCGAGCCACTGGGTATTTGGTATACCCTAACCACAGGCAACAAGCCAAACGGATATTCGGCATATCCAAGCCACCGCGGATATTCGGCATACCCGAGCCACTGGGTATTCGGTATACCCCAACCTCAGACAACCACATACTAACCAGATATTTGGCATATCTGAGCCACTGCGGATATTCGGCATATCCGAGCCACTGGGTATTCGGTATACCCCAACCTCAGACAGCATCATACCAACCAGATATTCGGCATATCTGAGCCACTGGGTATTTGGTATACCCTAACCACAGGCATCAACATGCCCACCAAATCAAGTAACCAAAACAAGTAACCGACCATAGCATCCCAAAATTAATCTTCAAACCATCGGGTCGTACCACTACTTCCCACATACATCATCATATCATATCAATTCCAATTTCCACTTGCTACTTTCCAATTTCCATTTCTCAATTATCCACAGTCAATACTTTATTCCAATTTCCAATCACAACACTGTCTACCGACAACAATCACAATTTCCATAACAGTCAAACAATTATCCAACTTCCTATTAGCTCAAGTTATACAACTGACCATTCCATCAACAGTTTCATAACATCAACTACTCACAGTCCAACATCAATCACAACACAGTTCCCAACAAACCAATAACAGTCATACAGCGGTTCGATCAAGCATCCAACATCATAGCAACAACAGCAACAATATCCGTAGCAGCCAATACCCAACACAATTCCATATTACCAAATATCCATCAACAGTACATATAACATCAATCATTCACAATTACAGTTCATCACAATATCCACACGTCCAATGGCACAGTCCAACAACAGCAACATCAATAACCATAACAGTCAAGTTTCCAACAATGACCCTCTCAGTAGTTCATTCTAACAACAAAACCCACAACTATCCACATTGACCAGTTCATCAATATTCTCAACACATTATACA